>BJCO01747951.1:0-26186 GCA_018326465.1 Flaveria floridana | reverse complement strand
TTGCTTTATGGGTTTGTCCTCTTGTTCTTACCCCGGTGTCAACATTTCCAATGATGTTTGTGGTAGGATGAGACTTGTGGATCCTTAGCTGAGGAATCACAGCAAGTTGCTGAGACAGATCTAAATTAGAGAAATTTAGATCTGGCATAGATGCTTCCTCCACGACTTCAACACACTTATCAAGAGAAACTTGACCCAATGAGTGTGTGACATCATTGATATGCTCATCTATGGGATGGTTATCAGCATCCAGAAATTCATGATCACTGTCACCACCACCATTATCTTCTTCTGCATTTGAAGTTTTTTTGTTTGTCTGTTGAGCCTCTTGGCATACCAGTTACCAAATCATTCTTAATTAGATATTCATATTCTTAAAGTTTACATGGCACATTCTTTTATACCAAAGAAAAGACTCATCACTATTGGCTTTAGATAAAAAGCATGAAACTTCTCCTGAGGGAGATATTTCCTGTAAATCCATCTTATACATGTTCCCTTTCCTGGGGGCTCTACGCAGAATATGCTCATGAGGATAATCACCCCAGGCTTGAGAACAATGCACTCATGCTTAGTAAAAAGCATGTTATGACTCTGATCATAAAATTAGGATACACTCAGAAGATTGTACCCAAGATCCTTGACAAAGTTTACCTTTTCAATGCTGAGCTTACCATTTGTGACCTTGCCCCTTCCAGATATGTAACCTCCTTCATTTCCTCCAAAAGGAACTGGTCCTCCATCAATCCTTTCAAAGTTCTGGAGTAGTGACCTATTGCCTGTCATGTGCCTGGAGCAGCCATTATCAATAATCCAGATATTTTTGTTTGTCTTGAACTGTTCCTACACACAGAAAATGATTAGTTACATTTGGAAACCCAAGCCTCATTGGTCTTGGGCTCATCAAATGAGATAAAAGGTAATGAAATAGTAATAGATCATGTGGTTGTGCTCTGGGAATCTGTTGCTGTTGTTGATAGAAAACTTTCAGTCACTTGGTCTTTCCTTGACATCCACACCACCTTTGGAAGTTTGGACCTGACCTTAATCACTTCGGAAGCTTCTAAGACTTCAGAAGTTTTGATGACTGAACCTTCGGAAGGTTCTGCCAGCACTGCAACAGACTTTAGTGCTTCGTAAGTATTCCTTTCTTCCGAGACCAAATTTTCTTCCGAAGACAATTTTCCACTCACCTTCTTCTTTCCTTTGGAGTTTCCGAAGGAGACAGATTTTCCTTCCGAAGCTGAGTTCTTCTTAGATCTCTTGGGAGTCTCCTTCTTGGTCATATGAAGAGTACTTTTTGGATTGTCTGGACAATCCATAGCAAGATGAGAAGTACTTTCACACATAACCCAACTTATTTTCTTCCTTCCAAGACTTTTCTTCTGAGAACACGGCTGACTTTGATCACTTCCCTTCTCCACCTTCATCTTTGTAGATGATGAGACATTCCTTTTGGGCTTAGGACTGTTCTTGGAGTTGGATGGTTCAGGTTGTGTAGCAGTGGTACATAACGAATCAGCCTTCTTCTTGATGCTGAGATGATTTGAACATGAACCAGAACTCTTTGTAGAAGAGTTGAGGTTTAAGTTTTCAGTCTTGACCATATCAAATCCTGCAGAAATAAAGGCTTGTTTCTGCTTAGAGTTGAAGGTGGCCTTGATCTCTTGAGCCCTCCTGGCCTTTCTTTTGCTTTTTCTGATCAAGTTCTTCCTCATAGACTTGGTCATCTCAGGCTTTCTGCTCTCCTCAGAAGGATAGTGACCCTTCTTAGAATCCTCTTCTTCACTCTTCTCAGAGGAATTCTTCACTATCACTACATCATCCTCTTCATTCAATGGGTTTATGTAAGGAAGCTCTTCTTCACAAGTTCCACACCTAGGTGATCTTACTGACAAGATTGTGTATGGAGGAGCTATCTCACTAGATCCCAGTCCCTACCTATTTTGATAACAAACTTTTGCATGCAAGGATGAGGATATGATGTTCATGAAGGTCTCTTCTTCAAGAACATATTTTTCTGCCCTGGCTTTGCTGATCACAAGCTCAGCCTGGCATTCAGTTAACTTAGTTATGAGATCTTTGATCTGAGTCCTGTAATTTGTATGCTCATGTTTTAAAACTGAAATGGTTTTCTCTAAGTCCTCTATCTTTAACATGTAATCATTTTCAGTCTTTCTAAAATTAGATTTTAGTATGTTCAAGGACTCAAGATCAGATCTCATCTCTAGGTTATAGGACCTGTATCTATTGACTTTAGAAATACATTCAGGAGTGCAAAGATGTACCAATACCTTGGATTCATCATGGTTAGCCATTAATGCTTTATTTAGGGATGCATCTTCCACCTAAAAGCTCCAGTCAAAGCCTTCTTCTTCAACAGCAACTGCAGCTTGCTGCTTTGACTTTTCATTCTGGGTAGCTTTATCAGTGTAGTTTGGTCTGGATTGTGCTTGTCCACCATTTGTTCTTGGTGCTTTTCATTCCCTAGCAAAGTGACCCATCAAGTTACAGTTGTAACATTTAACTTTGCTTTTGTCCAGTCCAAACTTTCCACTAGCTGTATTGCTGGGAAACTTCCTTCCTGTCCTCTTGTAGAATCTCTTGGCTCTGTGAGTGAGAAGAGCCATTTGCTGGACTATCTCCATATACTCCAGGTCGTCTGGATGGATACAGTCTAGATCTTCAAGGGTAAATAGGAAGCTGCCACTACTTTCATCAGAGGACACAAAGGCTTGAAAAGAACTTGTCTCTTGGAATGAGCTTCCTTCAGTATAGTTCTCCCTTGGTGTCTCTGGGAAGGTGATGAAAGGACCCTTTTGTGAGATGTCAGGGTAGCATATGAGATGATGCTAAGGTTCTATACTATCCCTTTCAATCACCTGAAGGGCTGAACCCATTTGATTGCGGGAGTTACCAGCTGAACCTTGCATGTTCATCTCCATCTGGTATCCACTGAGAATGCCATACAACTCTGTCAGAGTGAGAGTCTTAAGGTTTTCAGTTCTCTTGATTACAACATAGTAATGTGTCCATTGCCTAGGAAGAGAAGACATGAACTTCCTTACAATGTCTCTGTTTTCAAGAGTTACTCCAACATCCACTAGGGTATCCACAATCTCAACATACCTGAAGTATTGTTAAGTCATGGTCTCACCTGCTTTGAAGGTGAAATTTTCATACTGCTGCTTCAGAAGATCCTTCTTGTTTTCCTTGGCTTCAGTAGAACCCTCATACATTAGTTTCAATGCATCCCATAGTTGCTTAGCTGTTTTGCATTTCTTGAAACCTCTGTATACAGAGTTTAGAAGAGCAGTCTAAAGGGCTGTCATGGCTTTTTGATCAATCTATACTCTTTTTCTATCTTCTTTTGAGTAGTCAGCCACAGCCTTGGGGATCATACCACCTCCAGCAGCAGCTGAAGGAGTTTTTGGTATGTAGGGTCCAGAGACAACAGATTCCCACATTCTTGAGTCTTGACACTTGATGAAACCTTCCATTCTTTGGCACCAAGTGTCAAAGTCATCAAGAGTGATCAATGGGGACTTTATCATGGTTCCAGTTTCCATATTAGCTTTAGAGATAGCTGCAATTTGAAGGGTTAAGTATTTTGTGTGTGTGAGGGATCTTAAGAGGGTGAGATCTTATATCAAGAGCCTAAGACGCTCTGATACCAAATGCAGGACCGAGTGAAAGGGTTATACACTTGTACAACACAACAGCACAAAGAGGAGAGTGTATTCAACACTTAACAATTCAAATGGGGAAACTGATTAGTAATGAGTTTAGAGAACTTGAAAACACAAGATGTGAGACAGAAAACTAGAGCAATACATAAGCAGTTGGTTTTCAAGGTTAAACTATATTGATCTTCTAGTTCCTTACAAAGTGGTTTACAAAGTTCAACTCAAAACCTTACCTTGTTACAAGAACCCAAAAATACTTATACTAAAGCCTACAGCCAACCATACTTTGAAGGCCAGCTGGATACATGAAGTAGACAACAAAATCCATGTAGAGTCAAAAGGCAGATTGCTTTTGACTAGTGACTATGAAATGCCATAGCTCACATCCTAATATATTTCAAAAAGGATAAAGTACATAAAGTGGAAAGTTACAGACTCAAGACCTCAATGTACAGTTTACCAAAAGTATGGACCTTTTCACCAACTCATGAAAAGGTTGGTGACTTATCAGAGTGGCAGCGGAAAGTGGTTCAGGTTTAAGTAAAAACTACATCAGATAAAGCATGTAAATATGAAAGTCTTCGGAAGAAATCTGTCTCAATGGTTGGCTTCGGAAGACTTTGTCCTTGAAGCTTTGGAAGACTTCATCTTTAGCCTTCAGATGATATTGGTCTTGGCTTTGGAAGATTTCACACTTAGAATAATTTCCATGTCAGTGTGAATCTTCTGAAGCATTCCATTTCAGTGTACATGTGCATGCATGCAGGAAAGACTTTAAGTTTTTGGGTTGCATTAGCCTTACTAATACCCTTACACACATAGACTTAGAGAGATCAACTATCATCAAGACATGCAAGAAAGCACAAATTCTCAACTTATTACCTTACATATATTCATAACCAGAGTTCATGTTGATAATTTATCTGATAATTATCATGGATAAACCATTTGATAAACTCTAACCATCCATTTGAATGGGTTGTCCACATTGGCATCTTTTGCTTCAAAGGAGAATATCCAGGTCTGTAATCACTTACAACAAAGGATATCTCATCATTTCAGGTCTATGATGACCCATGGATGATGCTTGTAACAGATCTCATGGTTACTCATATCACCACCAGGTATGAGTGTTGTAACTTTACAAGTAATTAATCTGATAAGCTAATACTACACATTAGTACTAAGATGAACACACATACATGCATAGATGATTTATTTTAATCACAAGAATTTAACTTTTTAGTATAGTAGCATGAGATTGTCAACACATCATATCTGATCATGTCAGACTTTGTTGTCGAGTGAAATATGCAACTGATCTCACTAATGTACCTTCATTTTCTCAAATATTGCAAAAACAGATTCGTTCTTAAAACATGAAGTAACTAGAAAGACTCTATTTTTGTAGTTTTTGTTTTATATTTTTATCTTTGATTTTGGATTTTCTAATTTTGTATTTGGTTTTTCTTTGAAAAGAAAACAAACACACATAAACTACAATCAGGCAATTAACTTTGACAGTTTCTCTTGCTATGACCTTTTGGATAAGGAAAGGTTCTGATCATGTTAAGATTCAAATAACTAAACAGTTTGAAAACCAGTTTTACACATGATTAATAAAACCAATTGACTCCATTAAATACTTAAACCGTCCTAGTAAGAAGGCTTTAGTAAATAGGTCTGCAAACTGTTTTTTAGTTACAATTTGAATCAAAATGATTAAACCTTTTTCAGAGTTATCTCTGAGAAAATGATATCGAATTTCATATGTTTTGTTTTTGAATATTGGACCGAATTTCATATGTTTTGTTTTTGAATATCGAATTTCTCTGAGAAAATGATTGATACCTGGCACAAACACAAACAACATACATTGTGTCTGGTCTTGAGACAGTAAGATACATCAATGAACCAATTATAGATCTGTATAAAGTTTGGTCAACTGATTTTCCTTTAGGATCAGGCTCAATCTTGGAGTTTACATCAGCTGGGGTTCTAATGGACTAACAATCTTGCAGTTTAAATTTTTTCAAGAGCTTGTCAACAAACTTCTCTTGATTGATGAAAATACCATCTATAGATTGTTGAACTTGTAGTCCAACAAAGAAATTGATTTCTCCCATAGAACTCATTTGAAATTGAGACTTCATGATTTCTTCGAATTCGTTGCACAATTTTGGACTGGTAGAACCAAATTTGATATCATCAACATTCACTTGTACACATAAGAGATCATCAGCATCCTTCTTTTTGAATAAAGATGGATCGATTTTTCCTCGCGTGTATCCATGTTAGATTAAGTATTATGACAATGTTTCATACCAGATTCTTGGAGCTTGATGAAGTCCATACAAAGCTTTGCTAAGCTTGTACACACGATGTGGAAATTCTGAATCTTCAAAACCCGGAGGTTGCTTCACATACATATCATCGGTGATTGGACCATACAAGAATGCACCTTTAACGTCCATTTGATACACTTTGAATTTTATGAATGATGCATAAGCTAGGAAGACACAAATGGATTCAGGTCTTACAACTGGAGCAAATACTTCATCATAATCAATACCCTTTTCTTAAGTTTATCCTTGTGCAACAAGTCTGGCTTTATTTTGAATGACGATTCCTCGATCATCTGTTTTTTCTCTAAACAACCATTTTATGCCTGTAGCATTTTCTCCATCAAGTAAATCCACAAGATTCCACACTTCTTGTTTGCAGAATTATAGTAATTCTTCTTGCATAGCCTCAATCCAACAATTGTCCTTTAACGCTTTGGTGACGTTTTTAGGAACAACTTGAGAAAGAAAACATGAGTATAAGCAAAAGTTTGCTTGTTCTGAATTGCTTCTCGTTGTTCTCTCATTCAATGGACCAATAATCTTAGATGTTGGATGGTTCTTGTGAATACGAGATGTCGGAATCTCATTTCCTTAAACATTAACATTTACATTCGTTTTTTATTCATGTTGGAGAGCTGATGCAATAAGCTTGAAGAATGTGCATTGAAATTTGGAACTTGAGTCGATGAGTTAATAAAGTAATCAAGATTACCAGTATCAACTGCATCAACAGAGATAGATGATGTTCCAGACTCAGGTTGTACAATTTCAGTACCATCATTAGGAATAGGTTAGGAAACATCTTGACCTTCTAAAACTGAATGATCTGAATCTTAATGAGATTGTTCATTTTTATTGAATCGAATCGTTGAATCCTTGACAAAAGAGAAGAATGGATAATCTGGGCTTTCATCATCTGGGTCGTCAGAATCTGAGTCATAACTAAAAGAACCAAGATCTCCTTGAGCTTTCTTCTTACCTGCAAAATCAAGCAAGTTAGATTGATCAAACAAGATAGAATGAAAAGAGTTTGACAATGAATCTAAATCAAATAACCAAGCAGGATCATTTGAAACTAATGGAAATGAATTTTCCAAGAACTTAACGTTGAATGTTTCAATTATAGCGTTAGTCCTATAGTTATAAACTCAATAGGCTTTTGAAGCAGATGAATATCCAACGAAAAATCCATTATCAGATTTTGCTTCAAATTTTCCTAGATGATCACTTGAATTTAGAATCATGACTGGATAACCAAAAGATTTAAGAAAATCTATGTTTGGTTTCCTGCCAAACATCAACTCATATGGAGTTTTCATTTTATCTTTCACGATTAACGTTCGATTCTGAACGAAACACGCAATTGAAATAGCTTCATCCCAGAAAAGTGATCGGAATTTTAGCATCTGCTAACATAGATCGTGCAACCTCAATCGGTGTTCTATTCCTCCTTTCAACAACTCCATTTTGTCGAGGAGTTCTAGGAGAACTGAACTGATGAGCTATTCCTTTCTCTACATAGAACATGTCACTTCTTTTAGCATTTTTGAATTTCGTACCATTATCACTTCTTATTATCTTCACTTTTTGATCTAATTGATTTTCAACTTTAATAATGAATTATTTTAATAATTTAGCCGTTTCAGGTTTAGCATTCAAAAAGAAAGCCCATGAAAATCTTGTATTATCATCAACGATAACTAAACAGTATGATTTTTCTTCTAATAATCTTGACATTGGTTGGTCTAAAGAGGTCCATGTGCAACATCTGGAGTGGTTTGGAATTGCAGTTTATCGACTTGGTCTTATAAGACGCTCTGTGTTGCTTTTCCATCAAACATGCTGAGTAGTGATCAGTCATTGCAAACTTCTTGGATGGAAGTCCAATAACATGATTTCCTGCTACAAGCTTTTTCATGTTCTTGAAGTTGGAATGCCCGAGACGTCTATGCCAAAGCTAACTTTCATCATTTGATGCTTTAACAATAAGGCAAGTTGTTTCTGTTAATGGATCAACTTGAGACATATCCATTTTTTATACATCTCGATCCCTTTCAACTTTAACAATCACCCAATCCTTGCTAATCTGAAATCCGGGCTTCAAAACATAACAAAAAGAATCATCAAATAGAATAGAATATGATTTATCACATACTTGGGATACACTTAAAAGATTAAATTTCAACTGAGAACAGAAGTTGACTTTATCGAAGCTTATTATCTCATTGGATACTGTTTCTTCTCCTGTTATCCTTCCACCTGCATCACCACCAAAGGCGATATGCGTTCCATCCTTTAACTTAACATCTTGCAGTAAGGGCATGATTGCCTGTCACGTGCCAGCTACACCCGCTATCCACATACCAAGTGTTGAGTGGTCTTCTTGGGCGTACCGGCACAATAACAAAATTAAGTTGAGGTATCTACCCAAGCCGAGATGGTCTTGGGTTTTCTAAATTTATCCACAATGGTAAATTGCATGAAATGAAGAGTATTCAATCTGGCTTGTTCTTAATGAATTTACCAATTTTGGTATGCATTTGTTGTGGATTATTTTTGTAAACATTCATACAAGTTGATTGACCAACATTTGAAAAATATTGATTACCAATGTTTTTATTAGTAATTCTTACAGATCTTGGTATGAATTGTTTGTTCAAAACTTGTTTAGGTCTCACGTAATTGTTCCTTTGGAAAGACCTCAAACCTAAAGAAGGTTGGTTAGTTAATCTTTGAAATCTATCAGTTTGATTTCTTCAATACTGAGGATTAACATAACCTTTGCTCAAGTTTGAATAGGCAAATCCTTTCATAGGTGAACCCTTCCTAAAGTAGCAATTTTCAGTTTTGTGAGTTCTCTCATCACAATAGGTACATTATTTGTTGAAATAATACTCTGCTATGGAATGAATTATCATGTCACAAATGTGACAGCACTTATTGCAAAAGCACTCAGGAGTATTATGATTGTACATATCACAAATTTCACAGGTACCTTTGTGGAGATTTAAACAACTGCTTGATAACTTTTGATATTGACGCAATATTTGATTCTTGTTTATATTTTGGCGTCAAAAAGTTAATTTGTTGTTTTTGATTTGTCAAAGTTTGCTTTTGAGTTGACATTTTGTTCTTTTACATATTATTTTTCAGCTTTTGCTCATGAACTTTCTTCTTTGATTCCTTAGGAACAAATCTTTTAGTAACAGCGGAAGTCGTAGAATCTAAACCCATTTTCAGATCAGAGTGAGATTTGCTCTTAGAACTTAGTTTAACTTCTTGAAGAGAGTTCGTGTTCAACAAAACAGCAGACACAAATTTTACAGGTTTGAGTTTAGGTACTTGATTTGTTGTTTTTATCAAATTTTCTTGACATTTGTTTTAATCATTTTTGGCTTTAGATGATTTTATTCTTCTTCTTTGATTCTTCGATTTAGAAGAACTTGGTTTAATTTCAGAATGAACATCTTCAGGTGAAGATTCTTTTTCATTATCTTTCAGTTTAAGATCAACAAAATTTGAATCTTCTGATGTTCCTTCTTCAAGTTTTGCACTTTCTTTAGTTTTGATTAAAACTTCTTCAAACACTGATTTCGTTGGAGCATAAGATTTCTGATTTTTCTTTTTAGGTTCATATGATTTAATCTTTATGGGATGACTATTTTTGATCTTTTCATCATCCTTTTCTTCAAAGATTTTGATATTAGCCTTTTCTTCTTCATTTTCAGAATTCTTGTTTTTGTTCTAAAAATCTTTGAGTTTAGCTTTGTTTTCAAGAGAATGATCATGCGTGTTAAAGTTCTCTGGTAGAGTGTTGGTTATTGATTCAGGCATTGGTTCATGAGTGAAGCCTAATCCTGCTTTTTGTTTACCTTTTCTTTCACTTACCAGTTTTTCAACAATCGTTTTTGAACTTTTAACTTTCATAAGATTAACTTGAGTATCAGCTTGTGCTATCTTCTGTTGTTCTAGATTTTTAGTCATTTCTTCCAACTGTTTAGAAACAATTTCTAAATCTTTTAACGTTTTGTTCCATGATGTTTGAAGAGAAATGATCTTTTCATCTGCTATTTATGGTCAGATTTTAGTTTATTATGCATTGACTCTACTTGTTTAAGTTTCTCACAGATTTTATATGAATAGCTTCGATAGTATTTGACATGTTCGAAGCACGATTTGGTGCAAAGTTTTTCCTTTACTTCAGATGGTATTTCAGGATATTTTGGTGCAAAAGTTTCAGAGTTAGAGGATGAAGTTTTAACCTTAGGTTGATCAGACTGAGCCATCAAAGCAGTTTCATCTGAATCCTCTTTAGGATCATATTTGTCACTCCAGTCATAATCATCTTCTTCATTCTCATTGTTACCTTCCACTTTTGGATCACAGTCCTCTGACCAATCTTCCACTTGGATTTCTACAATTAGAGATAAAATTGTGGTTAGATCATTGGTAAATTGGTCAACATATGCACTCTAGTCATATCCATCCTTCATACTGACTACAAGAGCTTTCTTTGGTTCATGAGATGATTTTGATTCATCTTTAAGCTCAGGCATCGGAAGACTTTGATATGGCTTTTGGAATGTCTTCTGAGCTGATTGAAACCTCATATTGACAGAACTGGATTGAGCATTTCCTCTATTATTCTTGGGAACTTTGCATTCCCTAGAGAAATATCCATAACTATTAAAGTTAAAACAACTCGACTTTGAATTGTCAAAACCAACAGTCTTATTAGCACTAGGCTTGTATTTCCTGTTGACATACGAGTGTTTTTGCATTCTGTAGGCAATGATCACAAACTACCAATTCAGATCCATCTCTTCAACATCTTCAGGATCCATTTCAAACAAATCCTGCAAAACAAGGTCTAATTTTGTTAGATGACTACCTTGATATGCTTGAAAGCTTGCCATGAAAGCAATAAAGGCAGTTTTAGACTCTTCATCCTCTAATAGGATATTTATCACATTTTTGATAGATTTAGCTGAGCTAACAGATGGAGTCTCTGTTTGAGGCTTAGAACTCTGAGAAATAGGAGGAGACTGAGGTCGAGGTTGAGGTTTGGTTGCATAAGCAGGTGCACTTGTGAATGATGAATCAGTTAAGAATCCTACTCCTACAAACAGATCTTCCTCTTCTTCAGGTAAACTCTCATTCTTAGCCATGAAAGCATTCTCAAGAGTATTTGCAGGAGATGCAACAAATTGATACTGTGACATTGAGGATGTTCTGTCATTATTCCTTGACCTCTCGTCATTCTCCACAGATTCAATCTTTCCAATCAATAGATCTAGATCCATTGGAAATTTCTTTGTGTGCTTTAAAAATGTCACTATTTGTTTCCATGATGATGGTAAAGCATTGAGAAGTCTAATGTTTAGATCTTCAAGACCATGTGTAATGCCAGCTGTTGACATCTCTGCGGTAAGCTGCACATATATGTACCAGCTTTTGTCTCGTGTCCCTGACTACTCCTTGGGCTTTGTATACCGTATGGAGCCACCAGTCTTCATATAGATGTTGAAAAAGCTCTAACTGCCGCTTCAGTTTTTGCTTTTTGAGATTTTGTATCTCTTTACCACCTTCATAAATGGTCTTTAAAGCTTTGTACATTGTGTAACCAATTTGATATCCAGCAAGCCTAGCTAGGACTTCAAGAGATAGTCCTTTACACATTAGAGAGTAAGCTTTGATATCATTCTTAACCTTTCTCAGATTATCACCTTGTAGACCATCTTCAGGGTAGGGTTCTGGTGAATCTTTGGTCTAGACAAAACCCCGGTCAGGCCCATCGGTGGTTATAGGAATATATGGTCCTTTTTCTATAGATTTCTAAAGATCAGTATCAATGAAATTAAGGTGATGTTTTAACCTAGGTGACCAATTTTTAAAATCTGCTCTGTTTTTAAGCTTAGGAACTCTATTTTTAGAATCTTCTTATTTCACCATTTTTATATTTTGATTTTAAGAAGAAGAAATATTTTTGTTGATTTTTTATATTTTTAAATTAAAGAAATGAATTAAAAATATTTTTGGATTTTTCAAATTTTTAAAATTTCTAAGTGTTGAAGTTGATGCGCCTGAACAGTGTTAAAACGCCCCAACAGTTGTGGTACTTCTGGCTTTGACCTAGAAACGTCTAAGGGATTGCCTTAGAAGAATTCTCAAAAAAGCCCAACTAGATGCGCCTGAACAGTAGTGTTGTGCCCAAACAGTTGTCAGACGCCTGGGAGTAAAAACACCTAAACAGTTCTGATGCGCCCAAATAGTTGAAATGCGTCTAGAATTACTTAGTTTCTGAGTAATTCCAAAGTGTCCACACAGTTGAAATATGTCTCAATAGTTGTAAAACGCCTGACGTAAAAACGCCTTAACAGTTGTAAAGCGCCTGAACAGTTGTCAAGCGCCTAAACACTTAGGCAATTTTCAGCAGTTTTTCAACCCTAATACGCCAAATTCAACATGCTCTTATGAACATAACAAACTCAAATCTTCTGAAATTCTTCAAAAATTGATGAATTGATTTGAAATCTTCCAATTCGGTAGATTTTATATCGATTAACAATCCTTTCATTTCAATTTCTTCAATTAAAAACAACAAATCAGTGTTTTACTCGATTTTCAGTTCGAAAATGAAGACAACTTCCGAACACAAATTCGATTAATTCACTGAAATTGGATGAATTAAACCGCTAATTATGATTCAATTCATGTTCTTGATGATGAAACGCAACTTAAATCAACAATATTTCAATCGAATTGCTTATCAATCACAGATTCACGTGATTTTTGAGTTTGCAAGGTCGTACAAGCCCAATCACTAAACCAACAGCTCTGATACCATTTGATAGGATCAAATGTATAGATCTGTGATGATATTAGAAGGCAATTCAATCTATAGAAATTTATTTATAACAGCAAAGACAATTACAAGTGTAAGTAGCAGTTCGTTCAAGTCTCTCCTACTATACTAAATTATCTAAGCTATTTATACTACCAATAAAAAACGAACTACTATTCACAAAACTAGTCCCTATACTATGACAAAACTTATACAAAGACAAATAAAGACAACATGCTAATCTTTAAGAAGTTCTAACAAAGAAAAAACTAATCAAGAAGTCTTAATCTGTGCACAGTTTAGATTTCTAATACATACTTATCAAAAGACTATGAACAACAAAGAAACTGTTGATACACGATGTCCCTAGTTCATTGTACTTAAATATGAACAACAAAGAAACTGTTGATACACGATATCCCTAGTTCATTGTACTTAAATGTTTATGTCTTTCATTCTTACATATGTGTAATACAAGGGTATTTAGTAATATGATATGTGTTTACATGTCTATCTACTATTGAATGTGTCTTATTCTTATATCATTTATAAATACATGCTTGAATGAATATTATATATGGGTTTGTAGTAGTTATTCATAGTTCTCAGTTAATAATAATTCTGGAATGTGTTTGACTTAGTCTTATGGTTATTCATACTAATGGACCATGCTACTGAACTAGGCGATTGGCTCAGTCGCACGATTGAGTCATGAGACTGGCTCAGTCGCACGATTGAACCAATCGTATAGTTCAGCCGTGCGTATGAATGAATCGTATGGCTCAATCGCACGACTGAACCATGCTAATGGCTTAGTCGTACGATTGTACACTGCAACCTATAAATACCACGTAATTCATGGAAAAACTTATTTCATACCCTAGCAATCCAGAGAGCTTTATCACGTCCATCCAAGTTCATAGTTTGTCCCGAATTGTTTTCTACCTATTCTTAATGTTGTTCTATCGTTAGATTGATCCTGGTTTACTTTCTCACTTATTGGATCGCCAATTAAATAGGATTCCGCACTATTTAATTAGGTTTCACGTTGAATCAGTTAGTACCCCGTACGTACACGGTCCTAACGACTGGTATCGGAGCATTGGCTCTTGATTCTTCATGGATTAGATCGGTATTTTGGTTAATGTTAATGTTTCTTTATTCAAAAATCCATGTTTTTGATACAAAACGAGCGTGTGCATGATTCAAATGTTTTGAACTTTGCGACTAACAACAGTTTAGGGTTTGTGCAAAATCGTTTTGTCTAAACGTGTTCAAACTTTCGAATTTTTCAAACTCAGGAGTCTCAGTCGCATGATTGACTCAATCGCACGACTGAATCCCAATCGCACGATTCAACCGCACGACTGGACTCAGTCGCATCAATAATCGCACGATTAAGCTGAATCATACGATTGAACCCATTCGCACTCTCCCCTCATACGGTTGAATTCATCCGCATCGCTCAACCGCACGATTGAACTCAACCGCACGCTCCAATCGTATGATTGAACTGTCCATTCGCACGATTGACTCAGTCACATAATGTTTTTCATGTTTGAGTATTTGACTTTGGGTATCCTCAAGTTTTGATAACATGGATACAACAGTTTAGGGTTTGTGCAAAATCGTTTTGAGTCTAAACGTGTTCAAACTCACGAATTTTTCAAACTCAGGAGTCTCAGTCGCACGATTGGCGCAATCACACGATTAAATCCCAATCCCACGATTCAACCGCATGAATGGACTCAATCGCATCCCTAATCGCACGATTAAGTTGAATCATACGATTGAACCGATTCGCACTCTCCATTCATACGGTTGAATTCATCCGCATCCCTCAATCGCACGATTGAACTCAATCGCACTCTCCAATCGTACGATTGAACTGTCCATTAGCACGATTGACTCAGTCGCATAATGTTTTTCATGTTTGAGTATTTGACTTTGGGTATCCTCAAGTTTTGATAACATGGATGATAAGAACACCGTGTTTACTGTTGGAAAGGGTCATGAATCCAAAACCTCTTACTGCTGGAGAATGAAATTCAAAATCATAACAAACCTCCAAAACTGTTGACTTTGGATGAATAGCCACAATGGAAACAACAGTTTGAGATTTACCTTAATGGTGTAGACCCGAACTTGTGGATTGCTATTGAAACTGGTTATTCTACACCGATTGGAGCAAATGGTGTTAAGCTGACTTTAAGTTGGATAATGATGTGCAAAAGGTTGCACCTAATGCTGAGAAGAAAGCATATGCTTTACTGACACAGTCGATTCCAAAATACATTTTTCATCAATTTTTAGAACATAAGCAGTCCAAGAAATTGTGGTCAGCTTTGGAAAAGCGATACGATGGTAATGCCACTTTAAAGGCACTGAAGGCCAAAGCCCTCAAGAAGAAATTTGACAACTTCTCATCCATTAGAAATGAATGCTTGGATGATATTATTGACGGATTTTATCATCTGATGAGTGAGTTGCACACATATGGGGTAACTACATCAATGGAGGATAAAGTTGCAAGCTTTGCTGATGGATTGCCGGATAAATGGGATCCCCTTGTTTCTAATCTGAGATAGAATGATACTCTAGCCACTCTAGACATTAATGATTGTATCTTGAAACTGAGGGAGGAGGAGCTGAGGCTATAATACAAGTCCTAGAAGGGGTCATATATGCAGAATCCACCATTGTATAACATCGTTCCCATACCAGCTTCATCAGGAGCACCTCTTCAAACAGCGTTTGTATTCAACATGTCTGGAAATTCTCATAGTTGGTCATCTGGAAGTGAAATATCAGGATCATCTGGAGCTCAATACATTATCACAGAAGCATATCCAACAAAGCTAAAGACTGGGAATCTGGGAAATGTTACTGTTGAAGCAGCCCAGGAACACATGGATCTTCTTGCTGCTGTTATGCACTCTTATGATGGATTAGTTGCTAGAAAAATTGGAATTTTTTATCATGTCGATGAAGACTATGAACAGGTTGACGAGGCTGAATTAGAAAGAATGGACATAATGTGGGCTCTGGCTAGTGCAGTTAGAAGAGCAAAGAAGTTTGTGAAAAAGACTGGACAAAACCTGATTGCTACCAAAGACACAACTTTTGGGTTTGATAAAACAAAAGTCACATGCTTTAACTATGGTGAAAAGGGACACTTCAAACGAGCGTACGTGAAACCAAAGAAGACTGGAAATGGTAACCCTTTCACATAAAACAACCGTCAGGACAAGGAAAAGAAAGTGACTTCAACCAGTCAAGATTCCAAAGCTACAGTTGCCTAAGGAGATGAAGGACAGGACTGGACATTTCGGTTCATTTCTAGTGGTGAAGCATATATGGCTTTGATGGAAGATCTTAATAATGATTCAACAAGTGAAGGAGACAACATAGATGATAATGCCAATTTAGACACTGAGGAAGCTATAGATATAGTGGAACACTTGGTTGAAGACGAACTGGCTGCTACTAGCACAGAATCTCAAACAAACAAGGAATCTCAGTTTGCTTTCATGGCTGACACCTCCGGCACATCACAGGTAAAATCCAAAGATGAACTTTTTGATAAACATGCCTATGAAGAATGCAATAAATTTCGTGAAAGCATAGATTCAAAATTTGCTAGATTTTTAAATGACAATGATATTTTAGTAAATGATTTAAACTATGAACTGAAGCTAACAGGGTGTTAAAACAAAACGAGTGCTGTTTTAAAGAAAAGATTGATCTGTTAGGAAAGCAACTTAGGGAAACTGAGGTTGTTGCCTTTAATAAAACAAATGATATTAAGTTCTATCTAACAATAATAGAGGAAACGAAGAAAGAAAAATCAATTCTTCAAGTTGAAGTTGAGTCTTTAAATTAGAAACTTTACAGTCTTGCTAGTTCCTTTCACATTGTTAAGAACTTGGTTAAAGAAGAAATGGGGGGAAGGGATTGGTTATCAGGTTGTGACACCACCACACACGATCCTTTTAAACACAAAATGTCGACCCATAAATAATAACCCAATAAAGGATCATGTGGTGACAACACTTCTAGTCAGTGATCCAGATACCATAGTTAAACCTGTGCCACCGGTTACTGACCAGAAAGCAACTACATTTGGCACAAAAGATAAGGTTATGATTGAAGATTGGGATGAAGATAATGACGATACTACTCTTGGGTTGGGTTCAAAAGTTTCTGTTTCAAAACCTAAAATTTCAGAATCAACGCAGTCTAAAATTGTTCATCATCAAAATCTCAACAAAATGAAAGGAAATAGTTATCAAAATGTGGAACAAATTATGTTTGTCAAAGAAGGTGAGAAACCTAAAGTTAAGAAGAAAGAGACCAATCCTAGACCATACTCCTCACCACACAAAACATCTCCCAGTCCAGTAGAATGGAGATCCTGTTATAGATGTGGAGAAGGAGGACATGTATCTCCAAATTGTCCCTACTATCAGACACCAAGACAAAGGGTTGAACTTTATCAAGATAATAAACCAAGGTTTACTAAAACGAGATCAAATACCCTTCCGAAACACCACAGGAAACACAAACAAGCCACTTGCAAAGCTATGATGACTGAGGTAAAAAAGTTGATGAAAGCAAACCACGGGTTCAAACAATCAACCAGTCGTCTGTTTATCACAAACACTACTTACACAAGACTTGTTTGTGGAAATCCAAATCACCAGTTGTGCCTGAGAATGAGGATAAGATGAAGAATGTTGTCTCTCCAACTTCATAAGGACAGTGGGTAGAGTTTGTTATATGTGATGCCTCTAGGAAACCTAAGCCCGTAAAGGCTTGGGTCCAACTCCTAAACTAATCATTTCTGTTTTTATGCAGGTTGTCCGCTACAGCACTATCACTAACACCTGGATTATTGATAGTGGGGCATCCAGGCACATGACCGAGAATTTGTCTCTCCTTTTTAATGTCAAGAAAATCAAAAGGGGACATGTATCTTTTGCTAGAAATAAATGAGGCTACATAACAGCTCAAGGTGAAGTAGGAAACGGGAAGGTGAATTATGATAAAGTAAATTACATTCAACAACTGGAGAACAATTTACTTTTAGTTTCTTAAATCTGCGATAAGAGATTTAGAGTGATTTTCAATGATAAGAAATGCTACATTCTGTAGAAGAAATATGTTATCCCTGAGGAGCAGGTCTAAATGCCCGCTTCAAGATATAATGATCTATATGTCTTGGACATGTCAAGAGCTTCTACAACTGACCCAGCCGCACAGTGTTTCTTGACAAAAGCCACAGAGAAAGAGTCCATCTCTTGGCATAAGAGAATGGGACATATCAATCCATGGAAGATGAATCACTTGGTTCAAAATAATCTGGTTGAAGGAGTTACAGTTAAAAATTTTCAGCTTCCAGATTTCTGCATATCATTCAAGAAAGGGAAATAGACAAAGAAATCTCATAAATCAAAGAATGTTCATTTAATTGAGATACCACTGGAGCTCCTCCACATGGACCTATTAGGCCTCGTTAGTACTAAAATAATTGCTAGGGACTGGTAATGTTTTGTGGTCACAGATGATTATTCAAGATTTTCATAGGTAATGTTTCTTCAGTCAAAATCAGAGACATTTGAGTGATTCAAGGTATTAGTCACTACACTAGACTCTCTGTATAAGTTGAAAGTAAGGAAGATTCGTTTAGATAATGGCATAGAATTCAAGAATCAGTGGATGGATGCCTTTTGCAGAAAGAAAGGGATTGTACATCAATTCTCCTCTGCTTATACTCCATAGATGAACGGAGTTGCTGAACGCAAAAATCAAAGCTTGATTGAAACTATGAGGACTATGTTGGCAGATTCAAAGCTGCATGTTCAATTTAGGAGTGAAGCGGTTGCGAATGCATGCTACACTCTAAATCGAGTACTGGTGGTCAAGCGTCATGGAAAAACCTGCTATGAGTTGCTTAAAAAACGTAAATCGAATCTGAAGTATCTCGAACTGTTTCGAGCTCCTTGCATGTTGCTGAAGAAAACTCAGACTGGAAAGTTTACTAAAAAAGTAGATGAGGGCATCTTTCTTGGATACAATATACCAGACAAACGGGTTTACAACAACTCGACAGGTCAAGTTGAAGTGTGGTGCAATGTAGATGTTCAACGATACACCACCCCCTTTGCTGGGAAAGGTCCATCATCATTCTATGATTAACATGGATTTTTCAAATCATTCAATCTTCCTCCTGAATATTCTGACGATGCAATAGCTGCTCAAATGATGTATGACGTTCTAAACACTCCAAATATGGACTCCAGCACTACAGCTCCAATTAATGGTACTTCTGGGTCTTCAGGGACAGATCTAGAAGTAAGTGATCACTCCTCAGATGATAAGGAAGCTGTAAATGAAAATACAAGCAATGAGGAGCACGTCAGCCTGGGTAAAGTACAACAGTAGTTGAAAATGATTTGGCTGAATCCTCTGGGGCAAGTCAACAAACAGTCACAGATAATGAACCAGTGATCACAAATTTGGAAAATGAAGTGATTGTTCCCACAACTCCTATGACAAGGATTAGTGTGAATCATCCCCAGAAAAACATCATCGGGGATCTTCTCTCTGGGGTACAGACAATAAATCAACCGTACACTGCTGACTACACAGCTGTGATGGAAAAGGGATATGTGCATGATGGGGCATACAAATGTTTTGTTTCTCAAGTTGAGCCTAAGTATTTAAGTGATGCCTTGAAAGATGAGGCATGGTTTAATGCCATGCAAGAAGAACTTCCATAGTTTAAGAAGCTAGGCTTTTGGACACTAGTGGATAGGCCGAAGGGTGCTAAGGTTATTGGAATGAAATATGTTCTTCGCTGCAAGAAATATGACCAGAGAGTCATTATCAAAAACAAAGCACGATTAGTGGTTCAAGGATTCAAACAAGTCGAATGTGTGGATTACAATGAAGTTTTTGCACTAGTCGCTAGGATGGAAGCAATCAGGATCCACCTAGCTTATGCATCCTACATGAAGATCAAGGTTTATCAATTGGATGTGAAAAGTGCATTTCTACATGGTGATATCCGTGAGATTGTATACGTCAGTCAACGCGAATGATTCGAAGATCCTTATCACCAGGACAGGTTCTATAAACTAGGCAAGGATTTGTATGGACTACATCAAGCTCCTCGTGCCTGGTACGAGAAACTCTCCACGCATCTACTGAACCATGGTTTTCGTAGGGGAGTAATTGACTGCACGTTGTTCATAAAAGAAAAGGATGGTGATTTACTGATGGTTCAGATATAGGTGGATGACATAATCTTCGGTTTCAAAAATGAATATTTATGTAAATAATTTGAAGTTGTGATGAAAGCTGAATTTGAAATGAGTTCCACGGGAGGAATGAAGTTCTTTCTAGGACTACAGGTGGATCAGACACCTACCGACATCTTTCTGCGTCAGACTATGTATGTTGGAGACATTCTAAGTCGGTTTGACATGGAGAATGTCATTGTTACCGATACCCCACTTGCCACGAACCATGATGTGGCACCTGATGAAAATGGGGATTTGGTTGATGCCACCATGTATCGTGGAATGATTGGATCTCTAATGTATCTCACGGCTTCACATCCTGATATCATGTATGCCAGGTGTCTTTGCTCCGGATATCAGTCAAACGAAAAGTAAATCATCTCATTAGGGTAAAGCGGATTTTTCGTTATCTGAAGGGTACTCCAACACTCAGGTTATGGTATCCTCATGATGATGACTTTAAACTTATTACGTTTAGTGACAGACTATGGAGGTTGTAAGATGAACTACAAGTCAACATCTGCAGGGCGTCAGTTCTTTAGAAGGCGGTTAGTCACATGGCAATGCAAGAAGCAGACTTCGGTTGCTCTGTCTACATGTGAGGCTGAATATGTTGCTGCTGCAAGCTGCTGTTCTAAAATCATTTGGATTCAACAGCAAATACGGGACTACGGTTTGCAATTTACTAACACCCCTATTTTTGTTGATAATTCTTTTGCCATAGCTATCACTAAAAATCCGGTACAACATCCTAACACTAAACATATCGGAATAAAGTATCACTTCATACGTGACTGTTTTGAAAAACGTTTAATCTATGTGATTAAAAGTAACATAGATTTTTATCGCGCCGACCTCTATACAAAGCCATTTGACAAACCAAGAATTTATTATCTATAAGACGCTAAGGTCATCAAGAAGAAATAAGATGTGATTCCGGAGGAATCGAGTTAGTAGTCTGCCAAAGCGTCTTCAGTTTTAGAATTTTTTATTTTATTTTTCATTTTATAAATGTTACGTCTAATCTATTATTTTTCTCGCTTTTAAAATTTCAAAATCATAAAAAGATTTTCTGTTTTTAAAATTTTAGGGGGAGAATTACCAAAACAAAAAAAGAGGGAGAAGGGCAGGTAAGCTGATAGGCAAAGACAACAAAACTGAGAAAGCAATTCAATGCTATGAAAAATGATTGTACACAGGCATCGAATTATTTATGACACCAAAAAGATTTTCCTTTTCGCATTTTTCTGATAAATTTAAAATCACAGAATATTATAAATCTGAGATGTCAAAGCCTAACAAGTTGAAAAATGATACTAAGCTATTCTGTTATCGTGGTTACATGGAGAAAGTAGATCTAGGGGGTTGCTAGTCCATTATACGATGTGTCGGTAGATTCAACACAATAAACTAGTAAACATCATTGGTGATTCAAATAAATTAAATCAATCAACAAGTTGTGGGTTCCCATTGTGTCCCTGGTCTGCATAATCAATCAAGTTCTAATAAGGGGTGAGGAGCAAATAAAAGCCACGAATGTGTGCAAACGACCCTAAACAGAGCAATGAATATGACAAAATGTCATAAAGCATCAAAATAAGAGCTAAAGGTAATCAAGTTGATGACAAATGTCATTGCTCATTAAATATCAAATCGTATTGCTCTAATGAGAAGATAGGTCTTGCGCCTCTCAGCTATGCGATGGCACTGACCTGAGGCTTGGCATAACCTATATATTCTAAGAATTCATTGTTGTTTGGGCCTCTCTGCTGCGCGATGGCACTAACCAGAGGCATTGCATCTCTTTGAAAGCTCTTAAAACAGTCTCTTCTTGACCACCAGACCGCTCAAAAATCTCCTTAGGAAGATTGATTACCATATACCAGTGGGATCCACAAATACTTATTGATCTAATTCACCTAAAAATCACTGATGTATGTCAAAAATCTGTGTGTGGATTTAAGTGGACAAACATACTGATAATCGTATTGAGATCTCTAATCACATCTTGATCCAAATCTGACCTGGCATCCCTTCTTTCAGGGGCTTTAGAAATGGTTTGCTGCTTGTGCTTGGTTCTTCTTTCAGTCATATTTGTAGGTTCACCTTGATCAGCTTTCTTCTAAGATCTTTTCTCCCTTTGTGCCATTTCTCCCTTTGTGCCCTCATTTCCTCACTTCATCAATCTCTTCTTCAAAAGTGTAATCTTTTTCTTTGGCATACCTCTTCCTTTTCTTAATTGCTTAAGCTTGTTTTTATAGGTTTTCCTCAGCATTCTTGTTCTCATTCTCAATCAGTATACTAATGTAATTCCACCTCTCAGCTGAATACATATTTTCCCTAAGATGTGTTATCTTTCCACTTAAGTCATGCCTTGTAGCTGAGCAATCTACAAAAATCCTGGTATTCATCTGAACCAGTCTCTTTATTTCTCCATGTCGAGGGACATTTAGGATCAAATCATCTAACAGCATCTAAACAAATCTTCGATATAATAGCCATTTGTCTTTCTTTAATGCCATTATATTCTCAGTCATGCAATAAAAAATAAGCGTGGTAATATTTGCCTTCTACCATGCCCAAAATACTATTATAGCTCTGGCCCAATCTAAGTATAAACCATCAGATCCTCCCTTTCTATGATCCAAACACATAATAAACACATAAGGAATATACCTCCATTCTTTAGAATGAAAGGACTTCTTGATTTCTTATCTTATGACATAGAAGGTCCTTCATATCCAATGCTACTAAAAGCATCCAAAACTTGTGCCTCAGATTGCACTACTTCTTCTCTAAGATCATGTTCCAGCCTCAGCACCCTGGCTATGGTCTATACAGTAATGACTATATCATTTTCGTGCACTCTAGCAATAATCCATTAGGATTAGACAAAGGGTCATACTCAGCAGTTCTCCATAAATCTTGAATATGAATATCATGGATGATAGGCATATGAGATCTGGCATAAAATATGGGAGAACCCTTTCGCCATCTTATACAATCTCTGAATCCCATAGCATTAGGATTGCCATCATCCAATAGAGCAGTAATGTTGTTCCATTCATCAAACTACAAGTTTGCCATATAAACAGAAAACTAATAGGAAGTGAATTAGTTAACATAATGATATATCAATAAATAATAATAATAAAAATAATAATAATAATAATAATAATAATAATAATAATAATAATAATAATAATAATAATAAGAAGAAGAAGAAGAAGAAGAATAATAATAATAAATTTAAAAAATAAAACAAAAATAATTAATAATAAAAAATTGAAATTTTGACAGTTTCGCTGCCGCCGAAACTATAGTTTCGCAGGAGCGAAAGTGTAGATTCGCAGGAGCGAAAGTATAGATTCGCTGTGACCAGGACACAAAATCATGTGCTAGAATCTATAGTTTTGCTAAAACTATCCTTGTGAAACTATCAAGTACGCACGGACAACATAACATGACAGTTTCGCTCGGGATCAAGGAACTTTCGTTCAGTTTTGTAGGAGCATACATAGTTTCACTGAATGAATCTGCGAAACTATTGACTCAGCGAACCAATCAAAACCAAAATGCAACGGTTAAAAACACGATTATCTATGTGGAATGGTTTTGAAACACCCACCTTTGAACACAAAAAACTTCAATCATAACGGAAAAACAGTAGAAGGCCATAATCAAGTTGGAGCACTCCTAAACTACGTTTTAGTTTAGTCACGTCATTGTGAGAAACTGAACCCTTACATTCCTTTATATAAAACCTACTTTCGCTGGTAGCGAAACTATTATTTCGTTCGGCATGGCATTTCAAACCAAGTTTCTCAGAGGTAAGCGAATGTGTCGGCGAATCTACAGATTCGCTAAGCGAAACTGCTAGCGAAACTCAGTTTCGCTTGAACCAAATTTTTTATTATTTTTTTTAAATTTCAAGGGTTTTTTATTAACATAAGCTTTCAAGAAAAAAATTCATTACTCCACAAAAACATCTATGAAAATAATGAATAAATAAATAAGATAAAATAAAGAATAATAAAAATAGGATATAATCACTTCTTTTTCAAGAAGTTTTCCAGAAAGTAATTGATTGGTGGGATCGTTGATATGTTTGTCCTATTAAACTCAAGCCTTTATCTTTTGAACAAGTAATCTACAGCTGTGATTATCATGTTTTGGATTAATTAAAGAAACTCAAATGATTTGGTCCCCCTCAGTTATTTTGGCAAAGAACTTATCCTGTTCTCGTGGTTTATTAAGTAATATGATTAACTTTGCTTGATTTTCTTTTGAGATTTTAACAATGATCCTAACTCAAGAATCACGGTGCCTTTATTTTGGGGAACCAATAATGAGAGCTCCAGATCTATACTCATGTATAACAAAGGAAATGATCATCTAAACTTACTGATGAAAGCATCAGGTCAATATTCACATATAACAAAGAAGATCATCAGATTGTGCTGATGAGAGCTCCAGGTTTATACTCACATATAATAGAGGAGATCATCACTCCAGGTCAATGTTCACATATAACAAAAGAAGTAAGCACAAGATTTATCAGAAGAGTTATTCTAGAAGAACTTATTGTGCTAACTAGAAACATCATTCAGGATTTAGGAATAAGGAAAATAAATAGAGATTTGAAACACTCAACCCGTTTTTAACAAGGACTTATAACTTTGTGCAGGCCAAAATGTCAAGAAGATAATCCTTATCACCCAGTTTTCTTAACTTTAGTTTAGCTTTATGATCACTGTTTACCTCATTTTAGGGCTGGGCCTATTATGCATATCTCAGCACAATACTGTTGACCTCCTTCAAACTTCTTATTCGGGGGTTCCTAAAAATGGAAAATTAAAAAACTTAAGAACTTAATCTTTATTCTCCCCCGTAATTTCTTTTTGACTGCTATATAAGAGAACTTTTTACCTTTTGCTAAAGATCCAAGAAGTAAGGAAATATGGGGCACAGAGGTTTATCAGGAAGTGTTTATTAAGAATAGAAAATGAATGAAAGAGTTATGTACAATTTTTACACGATTTGTTACAAAAAGACTTTTCAAAAAGATATGAAACCCAATATTGAAATCAATTCATAAAAACGAGGTTTATAAAATGTTTTAGTGAAAAGATCTGCTTTCTGATTCTTTGTATCAATTGGAATAATATCAATGAAACCCTTTTCTTAAGCATCCTGATTTGCATGAATCCTTGTTTCAATGTGCTTAGTACGAGTACGATGAATGGGATTTTTGGCAATTCCAATGCCAGCTTCATTATTACAAAAGAGTGGTGTGTGAAAAAATTTGATTCCGTAATCCATCATCTGATGTTGGCAATTCCAATACTAGCTTCTTAGCAACTGATTTGACACTAATAGGACGAAAAAAGTCAGTATGTAACCATTCAAAGGGTTTTGATATTGAATTTTCAAGCTTAGGTTTGTGTGGTTTTTTATGCTGCTTTCCTTGAGCACAATCCATGCACTTTTCTACCACTGAAAAATATTTAGGTGGTAGTCCCCTCATAAGATTATTCTTAACCAACATATTTATATTTTTACAATTAACAAGTCCTAAACGTCTATGCCATAAAAATGATTCAGAAGATGAAGTTTTTGACAGGAGACATATCATAGTGGAAATAGATTCTGTTGATCCCATATGTAGCAAATAGGTATGATTCTTTCTTGGAGCACGCATGATCACTAAATGTTGGACCTGAAAAATAGTCTAATATTATCAACTTAGTAAAGTCAACAAAAATCAACATCACGGTCAAAGTCAACGCCAAGTCAAGTTGACGGATTCGAACAATGGTTTGACGTGTGACGTTCAAGTTAAGAAAGACAATGGAGCTTCGAGTTGAAGAAATATATTTTGTTTAGACAAAATATATTTATTACAAATTTAGACTAAAAATAGAGGTTTTTAATGTAATTTTTATTGTCATGTTTTAGTCTTTATTATTGTTTAAGGTCCTAATTGCAATTAGCCTATAGTCATTAG
>BJCO01747950.1:0-16030 GCA_018326465.1 Flaveria floridana | reverse complement strand
CATTATTGTCTCAGAACTATGTACAACAACCTCAAACCTATATATAATGTTCATTCATATGTGTAATACTAAATACAATAAGAATATGATATAATCAAAGACAAATAAACATCAAAACACATATCATATTTCATTAAGCACTTGCATTAGATATGTGTAAGAAATGAAATACATTTACATTTAAGTACATAAACTAGGGACATCATGTATCAATAAACTCCCCCTTGGACCTAGTTTATCCTATTGTCTAACACTCTTTACATGTTCTTGAAATATTATTGTACTTCTCCTCTTTAGTGACTCTAGCATGTATCTCAAAAGCAAAACAGAGTCGTATGACGTGTTGGAACTGAAGAGCTTGTACAATGTCTTGCGTATCATAGAAAAGTGGCCACTTGTATAACGTATAAACATCATCAGCTGACAAGTTGGTAAGCCATATTGGGTCGAATACCCTGATAGTCTCAATCTGTCCATCTCTGTTCAAAACTATAACAGCTTCCCTCGTTCTCCAATCATAGTACCACCACTTGAAGTAAGGTGTGAAATCCTGTGGCATCTCGCTCAAAGGAATCTTTGACATTTTCTTCGGAAGTCTCCACTTCAACACCATCTTCATTCTTCCCGAGATCGAGTCAACTTCTGTTTTATGAAGAAACCTCCTTGGTTGTTGAGGTTTGAAGTTGACCCATCTAGTGTGGTATTCCTTCTTTAATACCATCTCAAACCATCCCGACATCTTCCTCGGGTTGGCATATAACAGATCTAGGCAGGCTAATATGTTTTACTCAAATCCAGGAAGAGTCTTCAGATCATGTGGATATCTAAACTACTCAATCCCTTTCTCCCTTTTTACTGCATACACGTCTAAATCCTCAAAGTAAGCCCAACTGATAATCTTGCCCGACACCTTTTGATGTCTCTTTAACTTTGTACAATTTGGTGTAGGCATTTAGCTTTGGAGGTTCTCGCTGAGCTTTCATCTCTGCTAAACATGCAGCCCATTCAACTTTCTTTAGATCTAAATCAGCATCTGCAGTATGAGCGTTACCTTCAGCCTCTTCTTTCTCAGTCGCTTTCTCGTCTAGTTTGTCGAATGTATCACTGACAAATGTATCACCCAAGTCAGGTATAACATTTTCATCAAGGTCAGTATATTAAGGATAATGATCTGACGTGACATCCTCTATCTCTATCTCATCCACTCCTTGTAACTCCTCATCACTCACAACATTGACTTCAGGAGCATCTTTGACTATCTCGTCTGGGTTGAGTCTGAACATCTCTACGAGCTGTTCATCAGATAGATCATGGATGATCTCCCCTTCTTCTGGAGTGTAACTCACAGACCGTCTCACAATCCCTTACAAATCAAGAATAATAGTAAGTTGAGTCTTGATTTTCTGAAGGGGAGCGACATCATACTCGTCGGTCTGTTGAGTTTCATCTGTTTGATTACACAATCAACAAATCACACATTAAGGAATAATTAATACATTTAACATAAACTATCATTAATTACATTAATGTAATACAAAGTTCAAATACAAAATGTTTCAAATACATAAACTCTCTTAATCATTACTTTTCTCTTGTACTTGAGGCTCGTCAGCTTAAGGAGCTGAGGATGAGGTTCCTTGATCTTGATTCTTTTTAGTGCGCCTCTCCCTCGCTAATTGAGTTGAGGCTGATGCGTTAGCATCACCTTCAGGTTCATCTTTCTCATCATCGCCCTTCTTGTTCTCCTCTCCACTTTCTCCATCTTCCTCCTCATCACCGTTATCCTCTGATTCATCATCACTTTAATCGTCATCATCATCATCTCCATCTCCCTTAATCTTCAGAGGCTCACCCTTCTTTCCCTTCAGCCTTAACATGATTTTCTTGTTCTTCTTTTCCAACCCTTTAATCCTCTTGGCAGATGCCAACACTAGCTCATTTTGAGCTTGCAGGGCCTTGTGAGCTCGAACTAAAACTCTTTCATGAGCTTCATTCTTCTCAGTGAGCTGGGCAATTTGCTTGCCCTGTGCTGCATTGACCGCCATCAGCTGGTTCATATGGTTTTTCCCTTAGATCATCCGTCGCCAGCAGTTTGAGCACTATCTTGTTAAGGCTTGCCAGCTGTTCCTCTAACCCAACAGTGGGTAGAGTAGTGCCCTGTGGAGGTGGGAATTGGGTGGACGTTCTGGCTTGGGGAATGGTTGGGGTAGTTGTGGATGTGGTGTAAATTGGTGTAGGAATAGGAATAGATTATGGAGGGGTGGTTTTGGGTATTGAGGGTGAGAAAGATGTGGGTGTATGTGTGGTGGTGGTTAAGTCGGTGGCAGTGGTTGTGGTGGTGGTAGTAGTAGTGGTGGTAGTGGCAGTGGCTGTGGTGGTGGAGGAGCTCATCAGAATTATCCTTTGTCTTTTCCCCTTCTTGTCATAGGGTTGGGCCATTCTTTTCTTCCTACACCCCTTTGCAGTTGGGGCTCCCCCTTGACTGATGGGCTGGTTTGGTGTGTAAGATGGATCACTCTCTTTCGTATCGACACCCTTTGACCCAGCCTTGCGGGTGCCAACCACCTCCTTACCTTTCTCGGTGGCAACCCACTTGCTCCCAACCTGTCTCACTAGGGGATCTTCATTCGATACATCATCTTCTTCATTTATCAGGAAGTCCTGGTGGATGGCAGCTTGCTCAGAACCACCAGGAGCTGAAGAACCACTCTGCTGAGGTGGTGGAGGAATAGTAGACGTCTCAGTGGCTCTGGATTCATTAGAGTCCTCGTCTCCACCACCTTGACCATGATCCTGGTCATCATCATCATCATCTTCGTCTTGGAATCATGACAAGCTCTATATCGGAGTCGCTGTCGTCGTGGCGTCACTTCTTTCTGGCGGGCGCTACATAGTCGATGTGGGCTAGATGACCGAATAGCCTTCTCACTGGGGGCTTAACATGCTTTCCCCTGTACACCTTCATCCTGCCTAAAGTGGTGTCATCCATAACCTCCAATGACACCTCATCATCCTTAAGCTTGGACAGGTGAGGCAGCTTCTCGTTAATGATCAGCTGTAGAAACCGGGGATACATGTAGAATCCGTCCTTCCCCTTAGTTCTCGATGTTCTCCTTCATGTAATTGAAGAACATCCTATAGAAACCGAACGGGTGGTTAAGCACCAACGCAACAAACGCGTTCTGAATTTGGTCGTTCATCTCGTCAAAACCACCGCGTCGGGAGGCTATGCACTTTAGGATCACATGTGCCAAATATTGAAACGGCGGGCACATGTTGCTCTTGTTAAGCACGCCGGTATTGATGTCGCCAGCATACTTAATCCGTAGAAAACATCCCCTAACAGTCATGGGATGCAGCTTGGTGGGATAGTCCGAGTCATCTCCCAAATCCAAAACTCTCCTCAAGTAATCCTCCCCGATGTCTATATCCTCTCCAAAGATAGAGCTCCGAATCCTAAATGGCTCCACTGATCGGTCTACAACAACATTCTCCTAGAATGCCTGTTGTAGTGAGCGGTAAGGTGTGAAGGGAGTAGATATAGCACGATGTATCCTAGATCGGCATAAAAACTCTATAATCCCAACGAAATCTGAGGTATTCCAAGAAGTAGTGTTGAGATAAGCACAGATGTTGTGCTTAGTACTCATCGTCCATCTATCAGCCATTTCACTGCAACACAATCACCAAACATGTTAAACCCATTCACAAGAAAGAATAATTGAGTTTGGACAGATCATATCAAACTGGCTCAATCGTACGATTGAACCATACGACTGAACTCAGTCGTACGACTGAGCCTCCAACTGAGTTTAGTCATGTGCCATGACATGCGGTTGAGTTAGTCGTGCGACTGACTCACCGATTGATTCAATCGTGCAATTGAATCATGCGTCTGGCTCAATCGTGCAATTGAATCATACGTCTGGCTCAATCGTGCGAATGAAGTTAATCAGTATGTCCTTTCGCATACGCACTGTGCGAGTCCAAGATTTTGAATCTTTGTCAAAACAGTTATTTTCATATCAAGATTAGATTCATTAGACGCGCATAGACTCGTTGTTACACTTATTATCTGTTACGTTCGCATTTAAGTCCCCTTAGAGGTCTAATTTTAAAGTTATTTGAGTCGATTCAGGTCTTAAATCATTCGAACACTTTTGTTTGATTTTACGTTCTGATGTACCATGATTTCGTTCTCACTGTACCTGTAGATGAAAGTATATCCATTAGCAACACGAAATCAATGGAGATAACACGAAAATTTTTGAAAATGGTGTCCTTGGTTAGTCGGGAGTTTGGGAGAATTTGAAATCAAGTGTAGGGCTACGACCGACTGAGCCCCCTTCTTATACTGATTTGAGTTTCAGTCGTGCGACTGGACCTATATGCATGATTCATTCGTGCGACTAAGGTTCAGTCGTACGACTAACATATACTCATTCAGCCAATCGTACGATTGGTTCATACTGAGTTTGCCAATCGTGCAACTCGGCCATCCTCATGGTATAGTCGTGCGATTGATCCATACTTGTGATCCAGTCGTAAGATTGACCCGTACTCACGGTCCAATCGTGTGATAGGCCCATTCTTATGGTCCAATCATGCGATTGGCACATACTTATGGGTCCAATCATGCAATTGGCTCATACTTATGAATTGGACTTTATTTGTCCCATTGTTTCCCATACTTATATTTGATATATGACATTATGACCATTGATCATCTCAGACATGATCCTTATAACTGAAGACCATTTGATCACCTCAGACGTGATCCTTTTAAATGAAAGTTGTTTGATCACCTCAGACGTGATCCTTTTAAATGAAAACTGTTTGATCACCTCAGACGTGATCCTTTTAAATGAAAACCGTTTGATCATCTCAGACGTGATCCTTTTACCTTTCAGAAATAGGCTTTTCATAACGTTTGATTCATTTTGTGACATTCACAGAGTTCAGTCTTGTTACGTAGTCCGACATCGACTCAATACAAACATAACTAAAACATGAAAAACTTAAAACAAACTGAATTAAGACATATTTTTGCGTTTTTCATTTGAGAAGGGTTGAAAACATTTTAACTTCAATTAAACGATTTCCCCCCTGAGCAGAACAGGTTCAAACATTTTTATCATTTCTAGAAAGAATCATATCAAATCAGACAGGCATAGAACATAATCATTTGGGACCTTTTATATTTGTGTTGATAACAATGAGCTTTATAATATACATTACTATTATTCTAAGAGTCAAAGACATTAACATGAAATCATGATAGAGTAATTACGTAGCACACGTTGATTTTGACCATCGGGAGATGCAGTCACGATGATTGTCAGTATATTTGTCCACATAAATCCATACACGGATTTTTGACACGCATTGGTGATTAATTGTGTGTACTAGGTCAACAGGCATTTGTGGATCCCACGCTTATATGATAATCAACCTTCCTCAGGAGATTTTTGAGCGGTCTACGGGTTTTTTAGTCAAGAAGAAACTATTCTAAGAGCTTTCAAAGAGATGCTAAGCCTCAGGTCAGTGCCGTCGCACAGCAGAGAGGTGCAAACAACAATGAATTCTTAGAATATATAGGTTATGCTTATCCTCAGGTCAGTGCCTTGCACAACAGAAAGGCACACAACCTATCTTCTTGTTAGAGCATCTTTATAATTTGTTTAAAGCAACAACGACATTTGTCATCAGCTTGATTGCGTTTCACATTGTTCATATGTTTTGCTCATAGTTTTGGTCGTTTGCACACATTTATGGTTTTCTTTTTGCTCTTCACTCCTTAATGGAAGTTTATTGATTGTGTAAACCAAGGATAAGATGGGAACCCACAACCTGTTGAATGATTTAATTTGTGTGACTCACAATGATGTCTACTAATATATTGTGTTGAATCTACCGACACATCATATAATGGACATGCAACCCTTAGATCTATTTTCTCCATGTAACTGCAGTAACGTACTAGCTTAATATCATTTTTCAATTTATTAAGTTTTCACTTCTCAAACTTATAATTTTCTTCTGTCTTTCATTTTGGTGTCCCAAGCGATAAGATGCCCGTGTACTATCATTTTCCAACGTACTAAATCAATTTCTCAGATTTGATTTTATTACTTTTCAGCTGACCTGCCCGCCCCCCTTTTTTTAAGTAATTGAATACTAAATACTGAAACTAAAGTTATTCTCCCTCTAAAATTTTAAAACATAAAATCTTTTCGTGTTTTTGATATTTTTAAGACAGAAAATAAAAAAAATTAAATTTGACAGAAAAATTAAATTAAGAAACATACGGACGGACTATGAACTCAACTCCTCCGGAATCACATCCTCTTTCTTCTTGACTCCATTGACCTCTAATAGATAGTAAAATCTCGGTTTATCAAAGGCTTCTGTATAGAGGTCAGTGCGTTGGAAATCCGTGTTAATTTAATTACATCGATTAAATACTTTTCAAAACAATCACGTATGAAGTGATATTTAATGCCGATGTGTTTGGTTTTAGTATGTTGTACCGGATTTAGTTACAGCTATGGCAGCAGAATTATCAACAAATATAGGAGTGTTAGTAAATTGCAAACCGTAGTTCCGCATTTGATGTTAAATCCAGATGATTTGAGAACAGCAACTTGCAGCAGCAACATATTCAGCTTCATATGTTGACAGAGCAACAGACGTCTGCTTCTTACATTGCCAGGTGACTAAACGCCTTCTAAAAAATTGACACCCCGCAGATGTGGACTTGTAGTTCATCTTACATCCACCATAGTCTGAGTCACTATAAGCTGTAAGTTCAAAGTCATCATCATGGGGATAACACAACTCGAGTATTGGAGTACCCTTCAGATAACGAAAGATCCGCTTCACCCCAAGTAGATGATTTACTTTTGGTTTTGCCTTATATCTGGAACAGAGATGCGTGACGTACAAAATATCAGGACGAGAAGCTGTGAGGTACATCAGAGATCCGATCATTCCTCGATACATAGTGGCATCTACCAGATCACCATTTTCGTCGGGTGCCACATCATGGTTCGTGGCAAGTGGAGTACCAGCAACCGTTGTATTCTCCATGTCGAACCGACTAAGGAACATATTTGGTCTGATGCAGGAAGATTCCATTTGGTGTCTGATCTACATGTAAACCAAGAAAGAACTTCATCTCTCCTATGGCACTCATTTCAAACTCAGCTTTCATCACTGATTCAAACTATTTACATAATTCTTCATTTTTGGAACCAAATATTATGTCATCCACATATATCTGCACCATTAGTAAATCACCATCTTTTTCCTTTATGAACAACGTGCAATCAATTATACCTCTGCGAAAGCCATGTTTCAACAGATGAGTGAAAAGTTTCTCATACCAGGCTCGAGGGGCTTGATGAAGCCCGTACAAAGACTTGTCTAGTTTATAAACTCTATCCCGATCATATGGATCCTTGAATCCTTCGGGTTGACTGACATAAACTGTTTCACGAATCTCAACATGAAGAAATGCACTTTTCACATCCAATTGATATACTTTGATCTTTATAAAGGATGCATAGGCTAGGAAGATTCTAATTGCTTCTATCCTGGCCACTGGTGCAAACACTTCATTGTAGTCAACTCCTTCGACTTGCCTGAACCCTTGAACAACTAGCCTAGCCTTGTTTCTGATTATGACCCCTTGGTCATCCTTCTTACACCGAAAAACCCATTTAGTGCCAATCACCTTTGCACCTTTTGGTATGTGCACAAGTGTCCAGACACCTAACTTCTTAAACTGTAAGAGTTCTTCTTGCATGGCACTTACCCACGCCTCATCCTTTAAGGCCTCGCTTACATACTTGGGCTCAACTTGAGACACAAAACATCGATATGCCCCATCGTGTATGTACCCCTTTTCCATGACCGCAGCATAGTCAACTGAATATAGCTGATTTCTTGTTTGAACTCCCGAGAGAAGATCCCCGATGATGTTATCCAGGGGATGATTCACATTAATCCTAGTTCCGGGAGTTGTGGGAACTGCTACTTCATCATCCAGGTTTTGAATCACAGGTTCAGTTTCTGTGCCTGTTGAATGACTAGGTTCAGAAGTTCCAGTCACTTTACAATCAGCTGCAGGTGTACTCTCAGCAGTGGGGACCTGTTCCTCATGATTCACATTCTCATTTGCAGCTTCTTTATCATCAGAGGAGGGATCGCTTGTCTCTAGATCTCCCCCTGAAGGGCTAAAAGTACTTTCTAATAGAGTCGAGGATGTCGAGTCTTGAGTATGAGTATTCAGCACATCGTACATCATTTGAACGGTCACCTCGTCATCAGAATGGGAAGAAGATAGATTAAAGGATTTAAAAAATCCATCATAGTTAAAGAAGAAGGAATGTCCTTTTCCAGTAGGGGGGTGGTGTATCTTTGGACATCAATATTGCACCACACTTCTACCTGACCAGTTGAGTTATTATAAACCCTTTTGTCTGGCATACTGTAGCCAAAAAATATACCTTCTTCTGCCTTCTCATAGAACTTCCCAGTCTGATTTTTCTTTAATAGTATGCAGGGGGCTCCAAATGGTTCTAGATACTCCAAATTGGGTTTACGTTGCTGGAGCAACTCATAACAAGTTTTTCCATGACGTTTGACCACTAAGACTCGATTAAGAGTATAGCACGCATTAGCCACCGCCTCGTTCCAGAATTGAACTGGCAGTTTTGAGTCAGCTAGCATTGTCCTTGCTGTTTCTATCAAGCTTCGATTCTTGCGTTCAGCAACTCCATTCATCTGTGGGGTGTAAGCAGAAGAGAATTGATGAACAATCCCTTTCTCTCGACAGAATGCCTCCATCCACTGATTCTTGAATCCTGCCCCGTTGTCTGAACTATTTTCCTCACTTTCAACTTGTAGAGTGACTCCAATGTTGTAACTAGATGTTTGAGTGGTGCAGGACATATAGGTCGTTATATCTTGAGGCCGACATTATAACTTGCTGCTCCTGGATAACATACTACTTATTAAGTATGTAACACTTCTTGTTGTCAAACACGACCATAAAGCCCTTATCACAAATTTAGAAAACAGAAAGCAAGTTGTTTTGTAATTGTTGAATGTAGTTTACCTTGTCGAACTTTACCTTCTTGTTTCCCAATTCGCCTTGAGCGGTGATATATCCTCCTTTGTTTCGCGCGAAAAATACATATCCCCCTTTAATTTGCTTGACGCTGAAAAGGAGGGATGAATTCCTGGTCATGTGCCTGGAAGCCCCACTATCAATAATCCAGGTATTAGTGATAGCGCTGTAGCGGACAACCTGCACGAAGAATGGAAATGATTAGTTCAGGTCGGGGACTCAAGCCTTTACTGGCTTGGGTTTTCCAGAGATATCACATATCATGAACTCAACCCACTGACCTTCGGAGGACGAGGACACATCTTTCTTCTTCTTGTCCTCACTATCAGGCATATTACTTGATTTTTCTTTCCATAAACCAGTTTTGTGTAAGTCCTGTTTGTGGTAAACAGACGACTGGCTTATGGTTTGAACTTTTGGTATCTCGGAGGAGTATTAGATCTATTTTTGAAAAATCTTTGTTTTTCATCAAAAACTTCAATTTTTCTTTTAGGTGTCTGATAATGAGGACAATTTGGAATATGTCCTCGTTTTCCACAACTGTAGCAGGATCTTCCTTCGACAGGTTGGGGAGAAGTTCTATGAGGAGTTGAGTATGGTCGGGAGCTGGTCTGTTTCTCGTCCTTCTTAGATGCTTCACATTCTTTAACAAACTTAATTGTTTTGACATTTTGAACACCTTTTTCTTTCATTTTATCAGGATTTTAATGATTAACACGTTTAGGGTTTGTTGGTTTAGAATTTTTAGGTTCTGAAGTAGATGTTTGTGAACCCGACCCAACATTATTCTTTTCAACTTTATCGCACAAATCCTTTATAAGCACCGTATCTTTCAATCCCGAATTAGTAGCATTCTGTTCAGTGACAGACTACACAGGTTTACCTGTGAACTCTGGATCACTGACCAGAGTAGTAGTCACCACATGATCCTTAACTGGGTTATTATTTATTGGTCTACATTTAGTATTTAAAAGGATCGCATGTGGAGGCGGTACTACTTTATATCCCAGACCTTCCCCACTGTTACGTTCTTTCACTAAGTTCTGAACTATTGAGAGGAACTAGCTGAACTATGCAGTTTTTTATTTAAAGACTCAACCTCGACTTACAAAACTGCTTTTTCCTTTTTAGTTTTCTTTTGTAGTAGTTAAATAGAACTTAATGTCATTTGATTGATTTAGGGCAACAACCTCGGTTTTCCCTTAATTGTTTCCCTAGCAATTCTATCTTTTCTTTAAAACTGCACTCATTTTGTTTTAAAACACGGTTTGCTTCAGTGCAGAGTTTTAAATCATTTACCAGATTATCATTGTGTTCTAATAACCTAGCAAAATTTTAAGTCAATGCTTTCTCTAAATTTATCATATTCATCACAAGCATGTTTATCAAACAATTTGTCTTTAGAGTATACCTGTGCAGAACTAAACGAATCAGCCATAAATGCAGATTCAGACTCTTTGATAATTTCAGATTCTGAGTTTGCAGCACTCAATTCTTCTTCAACAAGATGATCTACAACATCCATAGCTTCTTCAATCTCTGAACGTGCATGCTCAGCTATGATGTCTCCCTCACTCGTAGATCCATCATCCAAATCATCAACTAATGCGACATTTGATTCTCCCTCAGATACAAATCAGAAGGACCAGTCTTGTCCTTAATCGCCCTGAGCGACCATAGCTTTCGACTCTTTACCTGATGATGCCCCAATCTTCTCTTTGTCTTGACGGTTGATTGAAGAAAAAAGGGTTGCCGTTACCAGTCTTCTTCGGCTTTACGAATTCACGTTTTAAATGCCCCTTTTCTCCACAGTTGAAGCATGTGACCTTGGTTTTATCAAACCCAAACGTAGTGTCTTTAGTAGCAACCAAGTTCTGCCCAGTCTTCTTAACAAACTTTTTGGCCCTCCTGACAGCACTAGTCAAAGCCCACATTATATCCATACGCTCCAAATCAGTCTTATCCACCTGCTCGTAGTCCTCGTCAGCGAGATGACAATTTCCAATCTTACCAGCGACTAACCCATCATAAGAATGAACCACTGCAGCCAGAAGATCCATGTGCTCTTTGGCAACTTCCACAGTGACATTTCCAAGATTCTCGGTCTTCAGCTTAGTTGGGTTGGAATCAGGGACAATGTATTGGGTTCCAAATGAACCTGACGCTTCGCTTCCCGAGGAACTGCTTTGGGAAGTAGCAGATGAATTTGACACAAACGCCGTTTGTAGCGGTGCGCCTGATGAAGCCGGAGTAGGAACAGAATTGTACAGTAAAGGATTCTGAGCGTAGGATCCTTTGTTAGACTTGTATTTTAATCGTAGTTCCTCCTCTCTTAACTTTAAAATGAAATCATTTATGTCTAAAGTTGAAAGAGTGTCATTCTGTCTCAGATTAGATACAAATGGATCCAATTTGTCCGGCAGACCATCAGCAAAACTTGAAACTTTGTCTTCCATATATGTAGTCACACCATGAGTATGCAGCTCACTCATTAAATGATAAAATCGATCAATGATGTCATCTAAGCTCTCATTCCCTATTGGAGAGAAATTATCAAATTCCTTTTTGAGAGATTTAGCCTTCAGCGCCTTCAAGGTTGCATTACCATCGTATCTTTTTTCTAACGCTTCCCATAACTTCTTCGACTGCTTGTTCTCTGAGAATTGATGGAATGTATCCTTAGGTATCGACTGAGTCAACAGTGCATACGCTTTCTTTTCAGCGTTATGAAGAACCTTCTGAGCTTCGTTCATAACCCCCAGAGTCAACTTCACCCCATTTGCACTGACTGGTACAGTATAACCAGTCTCAATAGATATCCATAGATTAGGGTCTACACCATTCAAGTATATCTCAAACCGCTGCTTCCACTGTGGGTACTCATCCAACGTCCACAACTTCGGCGGTTTGTTGTGATTCCCTATCTCATTTTCTAGAAAAAGAAGATTCTGGATGCGCGAGTCTTTGCCGGTAGTGAACGCAGCAAACTGGTCTTCCATGGCTTAAAACTTGACAAACTTAAGACAAGACAGATTCAATCGTGCGATTGAGCAAGGCGAATGGGTCAATCGTACGATTGAAGGATGCGAATGAATTCAATCGTGCGATTGGATTCAGTCGTGCGAATGAAGAGGACTATTAAGGTCAACCGACTGGATTAGCTTCACCGTGCGAATAAACGATGCGACTGAGTCCAGTCGTGCGATTGGAATATGTGAATGGGATTCAGTCGTACGATTGATCCAATCGTGCGATTGAGGGTGCTGTGTTTGAAAAAAGTCGAATTTTGAACACTTTGACACAAAATACGAATTTTTCAGGAACCCTAATCTGTCGTATGATGAAAAGTCGAAACTTTAACTCATGCACTCGTCAAAAACACGTTTTGAAGCAAAAAAGTGAATCCTTTGATTAAAAACGTTAATTTTAACACTAAAACTAATCGAATCCACGCAAAATCACGAGCCAAAGCTCTGATACCACTTGTTAGGACCGTTTTCGTACGAAGTACTAACTGATTCTGCGTGAGACCAGATCAAATAGCGCGGAATTCTATTTGATTGACGATCCAATCAGTGAGAACGACAACCTGATCGATCTAACGACTAAACAAACGTTAAGAACGAGTTGGAATCGATCAGGAATGAACTATGAAGTTGGATGGACGAACTGGGACGCTCTGGACGACTAGGGTATGATAGTATTCGAAGTGTTGTGTTTTTCCACGAATTATGTGGTATTTATAGGTTTTCAGTATCCATTCATACGAATGAGCCATTACCATGGTTCAGTCGTGCGACTGACTCATGCGTTTGATTAATACGCACGACTGAAGGTTCAGTCATGCGACTGAGTCAATCTTATGTCTCAGTCATACGACTGATCCAGTCACCTGGTTCAATCGTGCGACTGGTCCATAAGTATGATTTATTCGTGCATCTGGTCCATAAGTATGGTCCATTAGCATGAATAACCCACCTGACTAAGTTGAACATATTTCTGAATCATTATTGTCTCAGAAATATGTACAACAACCTCAAACCTATGTATAATGTTCATTCATATGTGTAATACTAAATACAATAAGAATATGATATAATCAAAGACAAATAAACATCAAAACACATATCAAATTTCATTAAACACTTGCATTACATATGTGTAAGAAATGAAAGACATTTACATTTATGTAAAAAAACTAGGAACATCATGTATCAACAAAAGTGCTCTTAAGAAGGAAACTTATGCATGGACTAAAAAATGAAAACCGTAGCACCAATACCATGACATAACCACAGCCATACTCATTAAATCATACTCATAACAAAGCTATTGATAGAGTTCTGGATAAAGAAAAACAAAAAAAGACAGATGTACAAATACAAATGTAGGTGCCAGCATTTCCATTTTAAAGAAAGCCAAGGTTAAAAAAGTTACAAATAATTAAAAGCATTGTTAAGCACTTAACTTGTTAACCCTAAACGAATCCATGACTTTACGAAGATCATTCTCCTCCTCTAGAAATACATTTTCTGGCACTTGTAGTCTCAACTCATATAATTGGTTGTTTTCAACTCCAAGAACCGAAAGATATCTCCTATCCCATTCGAGACGCACTACTCTGTCTTGTGGCATAACGGCCAACTCATTATTGCTAGCATACGACTTTATGTTCACCTGCAAACCACAACCAGAATAAATCAATAGCCAAAAATGAACAGGTTTTGATATGTCATTGAATTAAAATTTGAATCATCACATGTAGAGGTGATAATTTGAACTCATTTACTTATAGATGAGTGAATTCAAGATATTCTAATCCCAAAATGATAAAAGAAAATTTGGTTTAAAAGGAAACCATATCCAACATGTATAATTAATATAAAAAATAATGTTATTCAAAAACTGAAATTTATTTTGTTTGAATAATATCTTTTTAACATCACATTTGACACACTAATTAATCAAAAAGTATTTCAAGTCAACCTGACATGTACCAACTACCAAGACTTGCCCGTTCTAACCCATTACCCAATAGGTTCATTTTGACGCATCTGATAACATGTCAATAGGCAAATTCTCAAGAAAGATAATTTTTAACCTTATGAATGTGAGAAATTAATGGTGGTGGTGAGCCAGGTTGGGTAATGAGTTAAAATATGTAACTTTTAGAACATGTCAAACCAGGTCTGATTGACCCACAACGATTTTCATTATTTCATATATAACTGACATATTATACAGTAGCAAAATAATTATTAAACTGTCATCCTATGTTTTTCCAATAAACAACTTTAGGAGGTTGTAAACACTCGAGTATGCTTTGGGTGGCTGTTATTCTGTTAAAACCGTTTAGACATAATTCAATTTTAGCTAAAAGATGTAGTTTTACCCTATGGGCACATTGACGATAACAAATAACCCAAATTGAACAATTCCAGCATTAACAGGTATAAAGTACCTCCTAAAGTTATGACAGACATCACACTGCATTGCCTAAATACACCCTACGATCCCTCAAGTGATGTTAATACTTTGAGGTTAGACTGACACAACATATATCATATATGCTTCTGTTGCCTATACGCATTACTTACCAGATTCTTGCTAGTCAAACTGCCTCCATCTATTGAATCCAACAAAGAGCATTTATATTCATAGGCAGATATAAAATTATAAAACCACATTTAGCATTGTATACTCACAGAACTTTAATCCGACTAAATGTTACCTCAATTTGGTAATAAATCTTCCCATCATCAGCAATCCTGGAAGAAGTAGAGAGAATACTTGCATCGCGCCTCACGCCCAGCCTAGTAGACATGAATTCGGTCAAATACTGCCTAAGAACCGCCTTTCCTGCTTCTTCTGGTGGGCCCAAATCCTCCACACTTTTGTATTTTGACGATGAAGGTGAGGATACCTCAACAGAAAGGTTTTCATCAAGAACGAAAGGGTCTCTGAAGAATATGTCAGCATTGGCTCCTCGAACTTGAATCCAGTTTTTAGGATAATTGAATGAATAACCATCAAAAGTATCTATAAATTCCCTAAACTCTACGGATTGTTGGGCAGATGCAACGTTTCTATCAAATTGTGACAATACGCAACCTGAAAGAATCAATTTCATCACATTCCTCCTTGGAACTGCAAAAGCTTTAGACTGATTATATATTAGCAGAATGGAGGATGGTGGTCAAATGCAGTAAACAGAATATCTCTCAAGGTTCCTGAACTTGAATATTTAAAGGGAAAAAGCCCAAAATCCGTAGTGAATCAAACTAGCATAATCAGTCAATGATAATATTTCATGACAAGACATGAAGAACTAAAATCCAGACAAAATCCAACTAATTATAAACAATCGAATATATCGACTTACGGAATTTAGGTTGCAAGAAAGAGAGAAGCAGGGGCGGGAGGGAGTGAGGAGGGTAGCCATGCCCATGCCCATGCCCATGCCCATGCCGATGGCCATAGATGTGGAAGGGGGTCTGAAACCGAGACAGTCCGCCATGGATTGAGTAGGGAGATAAGACCACAAGGAGTGGTACGCATCTGCCTCCCCTTTGATACACTTTTTAGGTATATCGGATTACCTCATATCTCAATGTTTTCAGAACCGGATCGGACGTCGAACCGGACGCCTTACTGGTTTGGTGGTCGGACCGGTCGGACCGGTCGGATCGGATGGACCGGATTTAACTATATTTTAATTATATTTATATATGTAATTAAATATAATTAATTTATATATGATTTATACATATATTTTATAGTTATATATAAAACTTAGAGTAAATTACCATTTGCATCCTTGTGGTTTAGTGATTTTAACCATTTGCATCCCTACAGTTTAAAAATCCTCATATACACCCTAACATTTCATTTTTGTTC
>BJCO01747948.1:0-10330 GCA_018326465.1 Flaveria floridana | reverse complement strand
TATGATGTTGCCCTGTATGATGATGCTATTTGTGTATGATGATGTTCCTCGTTATGATGTATGTTTATCTTTCCCGTGACTTTACGTGTTATGTTTATAAATGAATGAAAAGTATTATGTAACGTAAAGTGGAAGATAATGAAAAGAGGAAGAAATGAAAGAATGCATGCATTAACGAATGAATTACTGAAAGTAGGAAAGGCTTGCTAGCAAATGTATGGAGGTTTACACCCAGTTAAGGGTGTTAGCTCAACTGTGTGTGGGTTAGCTACCCCAGAAGGATGCACACTGGGGTCCAATCCTTGTGATTGACCATATGTATGGGATCCTTTCCGCTTGCCCTAGGTACTGAGTCATCTTCATGCATAATGTTCAAGGTCTATGAAAGACCTCAGGCCCAATAACCAGCTTCGTGCACAATGTTCGGGGTATAGCACATGGCATTGATCCGTAATGAAGGAGAAAAGATGAGTGGTGAATGTACTTGCCCTAGGTACTGGAGTCAGCTTCGTGCATAATGTTTGAGGTCTATGAAAGACCTCAGGCCCAATAACCAGCTTCGTGCATAATGTTCGGGGTATTATACATGTCATCGAAAGTAATGAACGTACGAATGAATGTAATGAACGTACGAATGAATGTAATGAACGTACGAATGAATGTAATGAATGTGCGAATGAAAGTAAGGAACATACGAATGAAAGTAAGTATTTATCAATGAATGTGAACGAAAGTAACAAATGTGAATGTTAACGATGTATGTTAAATGAACGAAAGTTAACGAACGAATAATGAAGATAACAATGATATTTTCTATGTGTACGTATGATATGTGATCGCATGTAAGTAAAGAACGGTTTTAACGAAAGAAAAGTATGTTTTATTATAAAACTAGAACTCACTCAGCAACGCTGACTTTTTATGTGTTTCTAGTTGGCAGGTAACGTTGCTAAGGATAGCACGGGACGGCTACTCAGCTCTTTTTGGATGGCATTCTTTTGTTTAACGCTTTTGCATTGTAATGCGAACAAACTATATTTTGTAACGAATGTTGTATTATTTTGCAAAAGTGTTTATTAAAGGAAATGAGGCGATTGATTTAAAAGTTTCCGCTGCATGTTTTATTTAAGTTAATGCAATTATACGTTTTATGTGCGATGACTGACCAGTTGTAAGCGTCCCGGGAACGGGGTCTTACATAAATGATCCTTATGTTCTTGGGTTTGTTGTTGTTAATGAGCCTTAATTTTCAGATTACAAATCATAATATTAAGGTTTTATTCCGCTGCGTTTTTCTTGTTTAAATGGTTAAACAACCATGTTAATGGTCCAACAAACCCAACAGTTTTAACTTTTTTTAGGGCTGAAAATGTATTAAAAATTATTTTATAGTTTTTATGTGTGTAACTATATGTTTTATGCTTATATGATGGTGTTTTATGGTTGTTATGTGATGATTTTGCTTAGAAAGGTTGTAATAAGCTTAGAATAAGAGGATATGATGATTGGAACTGAAAATATGTTAGAAATATGTCAAACAGGTTGGTCATGCGCCTACATAAGGCTCATGCGCCCAAAATCTGCCTTAGAAAAAGTTCTAGGCAGGGTCATGCGCCCAAATAGGGTTCGTGCGCCCAAACAGTACTCCCATGCGCCTAGCCTTTTTGCCTTAGAATATACTAAGTAAGGCCAGGAGCCCCAATAGTGCCAATATGCCTAAATAGTTCATGTGCCCAAGTATTAGTGGGAAAAAGGATTAAGTGTAAGGCCATGCGCCTGAATAGTGCTGATGCGCCTAAACAGGCCTCATGCGCCTGCATAGTTCTCATGCGCCTAACACTTAGAAATTTTTTCTGAAATTTTAGAGAAAAACAAAATGTTTAGGGTTTGACACTAGTTTGACTTTAGGGTTTTAATTGTTATTATTATGCATAAATATGAGTTGTTCTTATGTTCCATAATTATTATAATTGTATGACTTTACGTGGTGTGTTTATGATCGTATACGTAAAGTATTATCATTAATAAAAGAGAAAGATTAATGATAAAGAAAAGTGAAACATAAATGAAATAATGAAAGTTTTGCAAGCAAATGTATAGGAGGTACACGACCATGTTGTCGTTAGCTCAACTGTATACGGTTTAGCTAACCCGAAGTATGCATGCAGGGTCAGTCATTGAGACTACAGGGACCGTTGTAGCATACCCTAGATGACTAGGTCAGCTTAGTACAAAATGTTATTGGTCTATTTATAGACCAGAGGCCCAGCATCAGCTTCGTGCACAATGTTCAGGGTATTGCACATTGGTTTGTAGGAAAGTGAAAGTTAATGATAAAAGTACGAAATGAACGAATGTGTACAGTAATAAAAGAAAGAAAGTATTACCTGTATGTATGTATGATGTGTGATCACATACCAAAGTAAAGGAAGTATTTTACAACAAAGGATATTTTATTATATCTATACAAGGTATTTTAATACTTTTTAAACTATAACTCACTCAGCAACGCTGATTTTTATACATTTTCAGTTGGCAGGTAAATATTGCTGAAGATGGCACGAGGGTGAAACTACTCGGCGGGACAAGACTGACATCCATTCATGTTTGATTATATTGTTGTTTTGTAATGCATTTAAACAATCCTTTTGTAACTAATGAACTACGATGTATTGCTTAACAACAATAATTAATAATAATATGAATGGGTTAACATTATTCCACTACAATGCTTTATGAAATGTATATTATTATGTATGTTTAGGGCTTTGATTGACCAACTATGAGTTGCCCGGGAACAGGGCCTTACATGTAGTCCTGGTATAACTTAACCTTAGCTACACAGTCAGGAGTACAGAGATGTTCACATACCTTGGTATCCTCTGTGCCGACCATGAGAGCTTGAGCAGGAGTGACATCTTGTACCATAAAGCTCCAGTCAACTTCTTGAGCAACAGCTGTAGTCTGCTCTCTTTTGGCTTGGCTGCAGCTTATGTGGTAGCATGATGTTGGGGGGCTTGAGCTACTCCAGGGTTGGATCTTGGAGCCTTGCATTCCCTTGCAAAGTGTCCAGGTTGGTTACAGTTGTAACACTTAGCCTTTGCCTTGTCAAACCAAAATTTGTTGTTTGCTGGGTTCTGAGAGAATTGCCTACCAGTTCTCTTGTAGAACTTCTTTGCTCTATAGGTAAGTAGAGCCATTTACCGGGCAATGTCCATGTACTCAACATCATTTGGGCTGAAACACTCCAGATCATCAATACAGAATTGGAAATCAAAAGAGTGTTCCTTTCCTGAGACAAAGCACAATTTTCCTGAAAAGGACCTTGTTGAGCTTGTTGACATTTAGGTGTCTCAGGGAAATTGATGTAGGGCCCAGATGAGCAAGATGGTTGTTGGTTGTAAGTCAGGTACATCTGGGGCTGGGGAGTTCTTGCACCTTCAGCAACTTGTAGAGCATTGCTGATAGGAGGGGTTGAGCTGCCATTCATCTGCCGCTTGTTCAGATTTCCATCTCCATTCGGTATCCATCAAGGATTCCATACAGTTCAGCCATAACGAGTGTTCCAAGGTTTTTAGATCTCCTGATAGAAACACAGTAGAAAGTCCATTCACGAGGAAGAGAACTCATGAATTTCCTTACTATGTATCTCTTTTCAAGAGTCACACTTAGGGACTACAGAGATGCTATCGGATCCATGTATCTGAAGTATTGTTGGCTCAAGGTTACCATCAATGTAGGTGAAGTTCTAGACCTGTTGCTCCAGAGCATCCTTCTTGGATTCCTTAGACTCTGAGGACCCAGAGTACATCAACTTTAAAGCATCAAAGAGTTCTTTGGCTGTAGTGCAATGCTCAAAGCCTGCCATAGTAGAGTTTTGTATGACAGTGAGCAAGACAGTCATAGCTTTGCTATCAATGTCCATCTTCTTGTAGTCTTCATCAGAGTAATCTTCAACCTCCTTTTCAATCATGGCACCATCACTAGTTGATGAGAACACTTTTGGTATGTATGGTCCATGAGTAACGGACACCAGCGCCTGAAGTTATCAGGGGTGATGATAGGAGCTTTGGTCATGGTTTCCATCTCTGGTTCAGCAGACTTCTAGTTAAGGGCCATTTTGGTTGAGTGAGTGAGTTTGAAGAAACAAAGGTGATTTAGGATGATTAGATCTCACAATCAAGAACCTAAAAGCTCTGATACCAATTGCAGGATCGATATAAGTCTCTCAACACTTAGTGTTTCTCATAAACTGGCTAAGTATCACTTAAACGATGAATGCAGAATCAAGAACTCAGTTGATAATAATATAATAAGTAAAGAAAACAAGAAATGGTTTTCAAGATATTTTTATGTATTATCTCTCAACTAAGTATTACAAGACTCATGCAGAAGCATGGATAGTAAGTCACAATGAGCGACTATATATACTACTATCTACAGCTTGTTATACGTAGATAACATGTTGGGACTTACTACTATACAAATACTACATTGTTAGAGGTAAGGTATCTTAGATGAAGTATTATCTAAGATAAGGTAGTCATGATAGGTCCATGACTCACCTTTTGGTCACCAACTAAAGGTGGCAACTGTACCAACTAAGGAATGGTGAACAGTGGACAAAAGTAAGGTCAACCACATGAATGTGGAAAGCATCTTGCAGAGAATCAGAGTAGGCAGCAAGTGTCAGACAGACCATGCTTTGTCCATTAGTTCATATTGTGATTCTTCCGAAGGCAAAATGGCTTCGGAAGAATAAGTTCTTCCAAACAATTTTATAATCCGAAACACACAGCTTCTTCAGAGGCTTTGTCCGACTTTGTCTTCATTCTTCTAAGTGTCTACTTCGGAAGGAGATCTTCTAAGTCTCGGAAGACTGAGTTCATCCTTCGAAAGCTCTTCGGAAGATCACCATAGAAGCTTTGGAAGTTGCATCATTGCCTTCCAAAGACTTCTCTTAGTAGTATAGATTTCTTCTATGTATTGTTTTGGTTGCACCAGCCTCAATAGATCCAACAGAAGAGCTTGATCAAGAAGTGCTTAAAGAGCAAAAGGCTGCTAAGAGTAAGACGAGGGAGAAGCAACAAAGTCAAGAGCCACCATCAGAGCAAATCAGAATAAGTCTGCTGACAAACAGAAGATGGTGAGCTTCTTGAAGCTGTATGGGTTCTTCAGAAGGAGACTTGGTCCAATATCTCTATCCACCATGGATGAGCACATTAGGGTGATCAAGCAGAAGATCAAGAGGGGTGAGTTAGTTGACTTGCATTCTCTACCAAGTCAGGTTGCACCTGAAGCTGAGGTCAAGGTTAAACCACAAGAGATAACTCAACTAGGATCTAGTGCTGCATCATAGGAAGCTTCATCTTTTAACCCACACTAGGGTCCTGATCCTTCTCCTTTTGAACCTGTTAAGGAAAAAGACCCAACTGAGAAGGACAAACATGAACCATCTAAAGGCCAACCTTCTCAGTTAAAATATAGAAAGATGAAGAGGATGGCCATCAGAAGGGACAAGAAGAAGAATAAGAAGTCCAAGGCATCCACCTCTATACCTCAGGATGGGTCAGAACATCCTAAGGAAGCTCAAGAAGAATCTGTTCAACAAAGTCCACTCATTGTAGAGCTTCTTACTGTTGAGATACCCATCTTGTCTTGGGTATTTGTTGTTAACCCAGAAATATGGTATGTCACTAGCGATCAAGGGAGTTAAGACATGTACTTCCGTCTAAACATACTTGACCTCTCTATGACATGAGGAGGTACTATGAAAGTTTGAGTAATTCTGACCAACTGATAATGAAGGGAATGGTCTAGATACTGATGATAACTCAGTGAATTATACTAAGTATCAAATCTTATGAAGTCAAAAGACCAAATTTTCTGAAGCGAAAGATGAAGTCTTTGGAACCTTCAAAGACAAAGTATTCCGAAGCCAAATACTATTTTTTTCTGAAGATAGAGTTGACATCATTTTCTAAATCACCTTTTGATAAAAACTGACTACTTTCCAATGCCATCTCTAAAGACTCACCAACTTAGATGAGTTAGGGAAAAGTCCATACTTTTGTCAAATTATAGATAAAGGTATTATGTCTATAACTTTCTTCTTTTGTACTTGTGAATCCAAGGATCTCAATTCAAGAATTATCAGTATTAAAATAAAATCAAATCAATGATCGTGGAATTATCATTAATTGACGTTTAATTGTTTTAATGATTATCAAAGAACACAAACACCAAAAACACAGTAAATGCAAAGGCAATAATTATTCAATAGTATTTCATTAATTATCGAGTAATTATTACAAAAGAATAATTATAAATGACTATGAACAACGACATCTGTGAATCGAAATAATGTTGATGTTGATGTGACGGCGGCTAAGGTTGCACGATTATATGATGCTTGACAGCTGTAATATTACTTGATTGTGTTCCCTGAGATGTGAAACCTAGGACTCATATTTATAGATGGTTGGAGTCAGTTAGGAAACACCGGATCTCTTGGGATTCGATATTGATTGGTTGACTTGTTTGACTTGTTGATATTGTAATCATGCAAGTGTTCTGAACTTCTGCAGGAGCCTTGTCTTCTGCAGGAGTTTTGCTCTTCCGTAGATGTCTTGGTCTTCCGTAGAAGTTTTGTTCTTCCGTAGGAATTCTGTCTTCCGTAGAAGTCTTCACTTCATACAATCCTTGATCATCCGCAGGAATTCACTTGTGGTCTTGTAAGAAACATATCTACGGATTAACAAAAATGTTCATCCGTAGATGTTTCTTACACTTGGACAATTTCAGAAATCCTACCAAGTATATTGATTTTGCCTGTCAACAATCACAATGCAACACACATATATATGGGTTAACCTATAGATTTAATGCACATACATATATATATATACTGATAGTTATAATCATTAATTACAAGACTTGACTAAAGTTCTAAGCCTATATAAAATAATCTAGACCTATGCTATCTAGATCCAACAGTACTTTTATCATTTTCGTATTAGATAAGGATGTGAGCTATGGCATGTCATAGTCACTAGTCAAAAGACAATCTGTCTTTTGACTTTACATTGATCTTGTTGTATAGATTAGTGTTCCCAGCTGTCCTTCAAAGTATGGTCGGTTGTACAATGTAGTATAAAGTATCTCAGCTACTCGTAATTTGTATGTAAGCTTTGTAACACTTGAAGAATTTGAGAACAATATACATCGTTCTTGAAAACCATAATATATTGTTCTTGTTCTTGTTTAGTTCTTTACTTGTGTTCTTTGTTTCTTCATAATCTGATTTTCTATTTGATCTGTTAAGTGTTCTAACTCTTCTAACAACTGTGAAACTGTTGTATTGACCCCCTTCACCGGTTCTACAGTTATTGTATAAGATCGAACTTCAAATACTAAAATATACATGTTGAATTAAGGGGGAGTATTATACATGTTGTACTGTTTTTTGCTTAACTAAGTGTTCTCCTAGTGTGTTTTTTTAATATGGTTTTAACGAGCCAACTTAACTAACCCTGTTGTATCCTTTAATATCAGTACTGAAGAACCAAACAAATATTGTTTGGTAGTATAATGTTAATAGTGCATAACATTAAATATCTGAGGGAATAATCAAAGTTAGGTTTGTATGTGATTTCTTTGGTTTTGAATGTATGAATTCAATGATCGTATATCAGTTTTGGAATCTAACCGCAGACGACTGGATGTAAATTGTATTTTTTGCTGATTAAGATGCAAATGAATCAAATACTAGTGACCATTAAGGATGCTTACGGTTATGCATGCTCTGCTAGGCGAGCCTCTATTCTAAGTTACAGCAACATTTTTTCTTCTTTTGTAAAAAGAGGATGTTCAAATGAATAGGTTAGTTAGTATATTCACTCATGTAATTTTAAATTTAATTTTAATTTCACTCTATTTCACTTCATTGTTGACTATATCATTAGACATATAACAGGTCAAGATATGGTCAAAATGCATGTGCCAGCTTATACACGTTAATTTTATGTTATGTTTATATGCACATTTCCTTACTATAGTTGCCTTTGATGATAAATTGAGCTTGTAGATTTTGAAATATTTTATACTTCTCCTGTCACTCTTATAGTCTTATATTTGAAGGTTAGCTATGCAAAAACCAACATCAATGATTTTAGTAAACTGACATAACATTAAGTAAAAAGGAGCCGTTACAAATTAATCAAATTCAGTTGGTAAATCATCTCTCTTGTATATTGTAATACATTCTTGCGTGCTCCTTTGATTTCTTAAAAGGTTGACTTTCATCCCCCGTTGCATGTCAAATAAGATTGAGATGGGCCAACTACATGAACCCCCAGTGGATATCGTAAAAATAGAAACTTAATAATTATACATCTTTGTTTATAGAAACTAATACATTCTTGCGTGCTCTCTTAATTTCTAGTTTATTTATTTTTTATAGTTTTATGCACCTGACATAATGCACAAGTCTAACATAAAGTTACAGGTCGATAGATTCTGTGTTAGCGTAGCTACGCCTAAAGCAAATATGAACTATTGTGATACTGGTAATGCACACACCTGTTAGTGTGGCATCCGGTTTCGAATCTTGAAAAAGTCCCTCCCTTACTTGCTTACTTGATTAAATTGTATGTTATGGGTTTTCATTATTGTTCTTTTTGTTATTTTCATATTATTTTCTTTTCTTTTCTTTTTTGTGTTTTTTCTTTCTCTTTTATTCTTTTATTATTAAACAAATAATATTCATATTTAGATTTCTTTGAAAAAATCTTTTACTATTTTTCATATTTTACTCACTTAATATGTACTTTATTTTAACCTAAAATGTTTAATTAAGTATTATTTTTGTTACATATTAAACTTAACTTGGCCGCGTGTTAAATATTAATATTTAATATTTTAGTCACTTAATATGTACTTTGTTTTTTATATTTTGCTCACTTAATATGTACTTTATTTTAACCTAAAATGTTTAATGAAGTATTATTTTTATTCTTTTTATTATTAAACAAATAATATTCATATTTAGATTTCTTTGCAAAGATTTTCCTTTTGTTACATATTTTACTCACTTAATATGTACTTAATGGCCGCGTGTTGCCACAACTTCACTTTTGTTTACAATTGTGTTTACGTTGATACATAGCTTAGTTTTTTTTTTCACAATATACTTTAAGGAAAGATATTTTCACAATATACTTTAAGGAAAATCTTTCGTGACAATTTTTAAAGTTCTTTTGTAACAGTTCTGACTAAAACAAAATTTAATTACATAGATTATAATTAATGTTTACACAATTACATAATACGAAAAAAGGAAGTGGGAATAGTACTATTCATTGAATAGTACCTTTTAACCCCTTTTAACCCACCGTCACCACTCTTTATCATCAACTCCATCACCGTCTCCCTCTTCTTCTCCGGCGACCACCACCTCTTCCTCCGCCGTCAGCCATCACCACACCCCCACTCCCACCCCACCGTCTCCGACCACACCTACCTCACATCACATCTTTATATCTATCTATCTAATCGCCGCTATAGCTCCGATGGAGACCGCCTGAGCACCGTCGTCCTCACCGATCTCCGCCGGTTGGATCACCGCCGCACGGTCAACGGTTTGGTCTTCGAACGATGAGTAGGATCTGATCTATGACATTGACGGATTGTCGTTGCCTTCTTCGGAGTTGTCAGCGACGGTTGAGCCTCAGATCCAATGGTATATCTGGCCCTTTTCCTGATGATTTTATTAACCTCAAGAACTTATCTTTGTTATACCTTCAGTTTAATCAGTTTTCTGGTGCATTGCCTCTTGATTTCTCTATTTGGAAGAATTTAGCAATTGTTAATCTTTCTAACAACAAGTTTAATGGGTCAATTCCAACGTCTTTGTCAAATTTGACCCATCTTACTGCTTTGAATATTGCTAATAACTCATTAACTGGTGAAATTCCTGAGTTGGGTATGCATGATCTGCAAGTTCTTGATCTTTCTAACAACCATCTCACTGGGGTAGTGCCAAAATCACTCCATAAGTTCCCTAAATCAGTGTTTGTTGGTAATAATATGTCTATGATGTATTCTTCTGATGAAGTGCCAATTGTTATGCCCCCTCATAAACCAAATTAAAGCCATAACAGTGATAAAAAGTTGAGTGAGAAAGCACTTTTAGGTATAATTATTGTTGTTTCTGCCATTGGGTTTATTGGGTTTGCAGTCTTTTGGATAGTTTGTTGTTTGAAAAGGAACAAGGGAGATGGGATTTCATCAAAGCTTGAAAAGGGTGGAATGTCCCCTGAAAAGGCGATTT
>BJCO01747939.1:0-11617 GCA_018326465.1 Flaveria floridana | reverse complement strand
ACTTTGGTGTTTTGGAGGAGTATTAGATCTGATTTTAGAAAATCTTGGTTTTTCATCATCAAAAAGTTCAGTTTTCTTTTTAGGTGTCTGATAGTAAGGACAATTTGGAGAGATGTGTCCTCGTTTTCCACAACTATAGCAGGATCCCCATTCGACAGCATGAGGAAAGCGTTGATGTAGGATTTAGTTTGGTCAGGGGCTGGGTAGTTTCTTTTCCCTTTTAGATATTTCTCCTTCTTTAACAAAATTAATTGTTTTGACATTTGGAACATATTTTGCTTTCATTTTATTTAGATTTTGATGACTTCTGGTTTAGTGTTTGTTGACATAGATTGTTTAGGTTCTGAAATAGACGTTTTTGAACCTGACCCTAAGTTAACCTTTTCAATTTTATCAGTCAAGTCCTCAATAGGCATCTTGTTTTTAGATCCCATAGTAGTTTTCTTCTGATCAGTGATAGACTTCACTGGTTTACCCGTAGAATCTGGATCACTAACCAGAGGAGTAGACACCACATGATCCTTTACCGGGTTATTATTGATTGGTCTACATTTAGTGTTCAAAAGGATAGCATGTGGTGGCGGTACTACTTTAAAACCCAGACCTTCCCCACCATTTCGTTTTTTCACTAAGTTTTGAACTATGTGAGAAGAACTTGCCAAACTGTGCAGTTTTTGTTTTAAAGATTCAACTTCTACTTGCAAAACTGCTTTTTCTTTTTTAGTTTCTTCTAAAGAGTTTAAATAGAACTTAATATCATTATATTGATTTAAAGCAACAACCTCGGTTTCTCTTAGTTGTTTCCCTAACAGTTCTATCTTTTCTTTGAAGCTGCACTCATTTTGTTTTAACACATGATTTGCTTCAGTGCAGAGTTGTAGATCATTTACTAGATTATCATTGTATTCTAATAACCTAGCAAATTTTAAATCAATGCTTTCTCTAAATTTTTCACATTCGGAACAAGCATGTTTATCAAATAATTCGTCTTTAGAATATACCTGTGTAGAACTAGACGAATCAGCCATCAGTGCAGTGTCAGACTCTTCAATGACTTGAGATTCTGAGTTTGTAGCACTTAACTCCTCTTCAACCAAATGATCAACGACATCCATAGCTTCTTCAATATCTGAACGTGCATGCTCAACTATGATGTCTTTCTCACTTGCAGATCCATCATCCAAGGTATCAACTAATACAACATTGGATTCACCCTCGGATACGAATAGGAAGGACCAGTCTTGTCCTTCATCACCTTGAGCAACCAAAGCCTTAGAGTCTTTACTTGATGATGCTCCAACCTTCTCCTTATCTTGATGATTGAACGTGGGAAAAGGATTTCCATTCCCAGTCTTCTTTGGCTTTATGCACTCACGTTAGAAGTGCTCTTTCTCTCCACAATTAAAACATCAGAACTCGGTTTTATCAAATCCAAATGTCGTGTCTTTAGTTGCAACCAGGTTTTGCCCCGTCTTCTTGACAAACTTCTTGGCTCTTCTAACAGCACTAGCCAAGGCCCATGTAATATCCATGCATTCCAACTCAGTTTCATCAACTTGCTCGTAGTCCTCATCAGCAAGATGACAGTTCCTAATCTTACCAGTAACTATCCCCTCATAAGATTGAACAACAATAGCTAGAAGGTCCATATGTTCTTTAGCAACTTCCACGGTGACATTTCTAAGATTCTCGGTCTTTAACTTGGTAGTATTTGCCTCAGGAACAATGTATTGGGTACTAGTTGACCCTGACATTTTGGTTCCTGATGAGCTGCTTTGGGAAGGAGCAGAAGAGTTAGACACAAATGCCGTTTGAAGCGGTGCGCCTGAAGTAGCAGGAGTTGGAACTAAGTTGTATAGAGAAGGATTCTGAGCGTAGGATCCTTTCTTTGACTTGTATTTCTGACGCAGCTCTTCCTCCTTTAACTTTAGAATGAAATCATTTATGTCTAATGTGGCAAGAATGTCATTTTGTCTCAAATGACACAAATGGATCCCATTTGTCTGGTAGACTATCAGCAAAACTAGAGACTTTATCTTGCATGGATGTGGTCACGCCATGAGTGTGCAACTCACTCATCAGATGATAGAATCTATCAATGATATCATCCAAGCTCTCTTTTTCAATTGGTGAGAAATTGTCAAATTTCTTTTTAAGAGCTTTTGCCTTCAGTTCAGAGTTGCATTGCCTTCGTATCTCTTTTCCAAGGTCTCCAATAATTTCTTTGACTGCTTGTTCTCAGAAAACTGATGAAATATGTCCTTAGGTATAGACTGAGTCAACAAGGCATATGCTTTCTTTTCAGCATTATCCATAGTCTTCTGGGATTCACTCATTCCTCCTAAAGTCAACTTTACCCCATTAGCACTGACTGGTACCACATAACCAGTCTCAATAGATGTCCATAGATTGGGGTCAACTCCATTCAGGTAGATTTCAAACCGTTTTTCCACTGTGGGTATTCATCCAACGTTAACAGCTTTGGCAGTTTGTTGTGGTTCCCTATCTCACTTTCCAGAAGTAGAAGATTCTGGATACATGAGTCCTTTCCAGCAGTGAATACAGAGAACTGATCTTCCATTGCTTTGAACTTGATAAACTCAGAACAAGAAAGATAGACTTATGTGATTGGACAAGACAACTGAGTCAACCGTGTGACTGAAGGATGAGAATGACTTCAATCGTGTGATTGGATTTAGTCGTGCGAATGAACAGGACGAATAAGGTCAACCATATGGAATAACTCAACCGTGCGAATGAACAGTGTGAATGAGTCCAGTAGTGCGATTGAAATATGTGAATGGGATTCAGTCGTGCGATTGAGCTAATCGTGCGACTGAAGCTGCTGCTGTGGGAAAAAATTGAATTTTTGAACACTTGACTCAAAATTACGAATTTTTACGAACCCTAATCTGCCGTATGAAAAAAGGGTGAAACTTTTAACACAGAGACTCGTCAAAAACACGTTTTGAAGCGAAAAAGCGAATCTTTTGAATGAAAACGTTAGTTTTGACACCAAAACCAATTGAATCCATGCAAAATCACGAGCCTAAGCTCTGATACCACTTGTTAGGACCGTGTACGTACGGAGTACTGACGGATTCTGCGTGAAACCAGATCAAATAGCGTGGAATTCTATTTGATTGGCGATCCAATCAGTGAGAACAAATAACCCGATCGATCTAACAATGTAACAAACATTAAGAACATATTGGAATCGATCAGGAACGAACTATGAACTTGGATTTGCGACTTGGGATGCTTTGGACGACTAGGGTATGAAAGTATTCAAAGTGTTATGTTTTTCCACAGATTATGTGGTATTTATAGGTTTTCAGTGTTCATTCGTACGACTGAACCATTAGCATGGTTCAGTCGTGCGACTGACTCATACGGTTGACTCATACGCATGACTGAAGGTCCAGTCGTGCGACTGAATCAATCTTATGTCTCAATCATACGACTGATCCAGTCACCTGGTTTAGTCGTGCGACTGGTCCATACGTATGGTTCATTCATGCGTATGGGCCATAAGTATGGTCCAGTAGCATGAATGTCCACATGACAAAGTTAAACATGTTTCTAAGTTCTTATTGACTTAGACTTATGTAAAACGACATCAAACCTGTATATTAAATTCATACATTTGAATCACATTCAATATAATGATAACATGACATAACCAATCACAAATAAACATCACAATGCATTTCATATATCATTAATGTCATTAATTACATTATATTACATCAGTGTAAGACATGAAAGACTTTTACATTTGAGATCATAAACTAGGTACATCAAGATGTATCAACAAAAGAAAGAAGTAATCAAACTGCTAGATGCCGGTTTGATTTACCCTATTTCTGATTCACCTTGGGTCAGTCCCGTCCAAGTTGTTCTAAAGAAAGGAGGAATGACTGTTGTAACTAACGAGAAGAATGAGCTTATTCCAACTCATACGGTTACAGGATGGAGAGTTTGCATTGACTATCGCAAACTCAATGACGCCACAAGGAAGGATCACTTCCCTTTCCCTTTCATCGACCAAATGCTTGAGAGACTATCTGGAAAAATGTTCTATTGTTTCCTCGATGGTTTCTTAGGATATTTCCAAATTCCTATTGCTCTTGAACATCAAGAGAAAATGACATTCACTTGTCCATATGGTACTTTTGCTTATCGGCAAATGACTTTTGGATTGTGTAATGCCCCTGCTACATTTCAAAGATGCATGGTGGCAATCTTTCATGACATGATCGAACACTCAATGGAAGTTTTCGTGGATGACTTTTTCGTCTTTGGAAACTCATTCGAACAATGTCTTGAAAATCTAGAAAAGATGTCGGTTAGATGTGAAGATTCTAACCTTGTTTTGAATTGGGAAAAAAGTGCCACTTCATGGTTATTGAAGGAATAGTGTTAGGACATAAGATCTCTCGAGCAGGACTTGAGGTTGATCAAACCAAAGTCAACACTATTTCCAAACTTCCAAATCCCACGACCGTGAAAGAAATCTGGAGTTTCCTAGGTCATACAGGATTCTACTGTCGTTTCATCAAAGATTTCTCAAAAATCGCACGACCACTGACTCAACTTCTTGAAAAAGACACACAATATGTATTTTCTAATGAATGCATTAGTCCATTCGATTGGCTAAAAGAGAGACTGTTCACCGCTCTAATCATGGTTTCCCCTGATTGGACGCTACCATTTAAACTCATGTGCGACGCAAGCGATGTTGCGGTAGGAGCCATATTAGGAAAAAGGAAAGACAAGCAATTGCAGCCAATTCACTATGCGAGAAAAACCCTAAACGACGCACAATAAAACTACACCACCACCGAGAAAGAGCTTCTTGTGGTATTTTTTGCATTCAATAAAATTCCCTCGTACCTAATCCTTTCAAAAACGATCGTTTACACCGATCATGCAGCCCTTCGTTATCTGTTCAGCAAACAAGATGCACAGCCAAGATTGATTCGTTGGATACTTCTGCTTCAACAATTCGACATCGAAATTCATGATAAAAAGGGAAAAGAAAATCTGGCGGCTGATCATCTCTCGCGTCTTGAAAATTCAAGTCCTTCACAAACTGAGGAATTCAAAATAAACGATACTTTTCCTCATTAATTCCTAATGAACATCCAATCCCCGATCGATGAACATCCTTGGTTTGCCTATTTTGCAAATTACTTGGCAAGCGGAATCTTACTCATGGGAATGACTTATCAGCAAAAGAAGAAATTCTTTACTGACATTAAGCATTACTATTGGGAAGACTCATATCTATTCAGAATCGGTGCAGACCAGCTTATCCGAAGATGCGTATATGGAAGTGAAGCATATTAGATCCTAAGGCACTATCATGAAGGACCCACAGGTGGACACCATGGAGCAACCCTAACAGCCAAGTCTTTGACTCTGGATTTTACTAGCCCATGATCTTCAAAGATGCTCACAATATGGTACGAACCTGTGATGCATGTCAAAGAGCAACCAACATCTTAACACGATATGAGATGCTTCAGAAACCCATTCAAGTATGCGAGGTATTTGATATATGGGTTATTAATATCATGGGGCCATTCCTCGTGTCATTTGGCAATCATTACTTCTTAGTAGCAGTTGATTATGTCTCAAAATGGGCTGAAGCTCAAGCCCTACCTACCAATGATGCAAGAAACGATGTCAGATTCCTTAAGAAAATATTTTTCTAGTTTTGCTGCCCCCAAGGCTTTAATTAGTGACCGAGGAACACATCTCTGTAACAACCAGCTCAAGAGAGCAATCGCTTGTTATGGAGTAAACCATCGCTTCACAACTGCTTATCATCCATAAGCAAATGGGCAAGCTGAAGTCACTAACCAAAGCATCAAACGAATCCTTGAGAAAACCGTAGGACAAAATTCCAAGGATTGGTCTACCAAGCAAGATGATGCAATATAGGCTTTTCAAACAGCCTATAAGACTCCCATTGGCACTACACCGTTCAAACTCGTTTATGGGAAGTCGTGTCATTTACCTGTGGAACTTGAACACAAGGCCTTTGGGCACTTAAGGCAGCAAATCTAGACCAAGGCCTTGCAGGAAAAAATCAATTTTTACAAATCCATGAATTAGAGGAACTGAGAGAACGAACATACAAAAACGCTAGGGTTTACAAAGAAAAGACAAGGAAATTCCATTACTCTCTATTAAAAAACACTAAACAATTTCATGTGGGAGAACATGTCTTATTATATAACTCTCGTTTATGTTTGTTTCCCAGAAAGCTAAAATCACGTTGGTCTAGACCTTACAAGATTAAAAATGTGTTTCCGAATAGTGCCATCGAAATCGACAACCATAACGGTTTAAGTTTCACAATGAATTTTCATCATTTAAAACCATAAAATGATGGACCAACCAAGATTTTTTTGGAGGAATTACACCTCTGCCCTGATGAAGACTAAGTGTGTGGAAGGGTCGCACCGAAGACCCGAAACTTAAACACGACACCTATACATGGGCTTTGTTTAACTTTTTAACTTTTTCTAGGACCTCACAAGCCCAATCACGGGGTCGTGCCCCATGGAACACGCCCCCGTGCTTTTGACACAAATTATCCACGATCTCCACTGACGACTCTGGAACGTTGCAGGGTGAGTTTAAGACGACTTCTGACAAACACGGGGCCGTGCCTAGCTAAGCACGCCCCCTTGATCAACTTTCATGACCTGTATATAAATACCACGCTTGTTCCAAGCTTTCGTCACATCAATTTTGCTCGAAAACATTCAAAAGATGAAAGATTCAAGTCACGAAAGTTCAAACTGGAATCCTGCGAAGAAACCACGTTATGAAACATGAGAGCCAACAATGCAAGAATAGTTCTTTAAGCTGCATGAACTGATCAAACAATTGACTGAGATGAACCTTATTGCATCTTAATACCTAGCTGAACTCATCCAAAAAGTTTAGGAGATGGGCGAGGAACTCGTTTTCGTTAACCGTCAACTCGCAGAACTAAGTAACCACACTTCCACTATCCCATCCCAAATCTTCCACATAAAATGTGTGGAGGCTTCTTTTAGAAGAATTTTGCGATGTGTTATGTGCGTCATTTACATGTAGTTAGGTCTCTAAACAATCGAAATCCTAACAATTATATGTAAACCTTGTAATTCAAAGTTTATGGAATCATGAATACTTTAAACCTTCTTGTTCATGTTTATCTTTATAGTTGATTAGTAGTTATTTACCATGATTAGTTAGTTCTTAGTGTGTTTTTCCTTTCATTGTTAACAAGACTATCGTCATAATTCGTGGTTGAATCATTGTTAGGTATACTCAAGTTACAAGAATTCAATTGTCAAACATGTAGTGATTAAACACTATATATATATATATATATATATATATATATATATATATATATATATATATTTGAGTAGCTTGAATTATTAACACATGATTAAAATGATACATGTGTAACCCTTTCATTTTCAAGGAAGAAAATTTTAAACCCATGCTTAATCAAAGGTTTACCAACAAAACCACGTGTGCTCGAGTTAAAATTTCATACTTCAAAATGTTAACCGCACCCCCATGATTCACGAGACACCCCCCATGTTTAATAGTTTTTCTTGAATACCAAACTTTTTACTGTTTTTAAAACATGTGTTTAACAAATTTGATGCTATGTCTCGTGAAACCCATGTTTGTCACCAACGTAATGAAACTATTCCAAAAAATGTGTTTTATATAGTTTAACGTATTTGTAGAAATTTTTAGGATCATGAATCATCCCTGTTTGCAATTTGAGGGAAACTATGAAGATGGTGTCGTGACCGGCTACAAAGACTGTTACAAAGGGCTGAAAAGTCACATTTGCAGGCCGATGAAGAAACCTTAGCAGCTGTCGGACAGCTCGAAAGATATAATAATTTACTGAGTATTCAGTGGAAGCGACTGTTCTCACAAAACAAACCTCCTATTTATGAACTAACTCTTGAAATTTTAGCATCTTTCAAGTTTAGCATGAAAGACTCTGACCTATGGGATGATGAAGCAGTTTTATTCAGATTAGGTGGACGTTGGCAAAAAACATCCATCGCCTTATTTGGTGTCTATCTTGGAATCTATAAGGAACAGGAAATGGAGGAAGAAGCAATATCAAGAATGCCAACATACCATATGTTTCAATACGAGGAGAATAGTGACGTGGAAAGTGGTGCCATGAGAAAAGCATTTTGGGAAAGAATCAAAACAGGAGTGTTTAACTCAAGTAAAACCAAAAGCAGTCAGATTCAAGACCCATTGCTGCGTTACATACATCGGTTGTTTAGCCATTCCATAACAGCTCGTGGTCAAAGTGAGGGAGTTGTTAGTTTGAGGGACTTATTCATTTTATATTGTATAACGAATCAATACCATGCAATATTGGATACTTGTTTTGTAATCTTGTTGCTAGAAATGCAACTGCAGGTGCTCCAACACCCATGTTTGGAGGAAGCTGGATTCTAAACTTATACGAAAGCTATGGGTGTAACACAGAGGAAACTGAAGGAGTGATGCCAAGATTGTTGGATTTTATGTACATGATAACAACCCTACCAAATGGACAGCTGAGGTTTATGGATAGAAAGGGACAAATCTGGGATTCGGCAGATCCCGAGGAAATCATCATGGACCTCGATATGCCAGCACAGCATGAAGAAGCCGGGGCTTCTAGTTCAAACGCTGTAGAATTCTCGACCATGTTAGACCTTTATGAAGCAATCCAAACCACCAGCAATCATGCAAGGAGATCATTCAAATACACACAACAAGCCTTCAACCGAGTCGAAAACCCGTACTCCCGAGTAGATGACCTGAGCAATGATGTCACATACATCAGAAACCAAATGTGTCATGAGTGGGGGGGTATCCCGCCACAAAACCCTTGAAAACAGTATCACTTTTGGGGCCCAGGCACGTCTGTTTTGTGCCAATCTATCTTTTAATTTATGTCATTTTATTTTTATTTTGTGTGTTTAGGATTTTAATGCTTTCAATAAATTGATGATATTTAAGGTGATCCCAAGGATACTCACAATTTAAGGAATGAGTCGACTTCATCATTGTTAGGGGAGTTATCTCATTACCTTTCCTTGTTTTATATTATTAATCACATTGAAGACAATGTGAATTTTAAGTATGGGGATGGGTTAATTAAGTTAATTGACACACACATGTGATACTTTGCTAAAAAGGTCCAAATTGAAATTTTTTATAAAAATCACTTAACTATTAATTTTTATGACACGAAACCAAAAATTTAAACAGTTTTTAATAAACCAAATTATAAATATATGTTTTCCGGAAATAAACAAGTAAATAAATGACATCCAAATAAAAATTAGAAACTATTTTTTGTGATACCCTTAAAAGCAATAATCTAGTAAAAATATGTAATCATGTAAAATGAAACGCTTTTACCCAATTCCATCCGTATGGGAGTTTATTTTTTTAGCATTAAACAGCTTTTGTAATTTTACTTTCATTTTGGATTTAATTGAGAGTGTCTTATGATACGTGTAATCAAAACTTGCTTTGGGTATACATTTCAAGACCTTAAAGTAAATTCTGCATAAAAATGAGTTAGGCGTTAGGAAACCATAACCATTCAAGCCCCAACCATTTTCTTTTAACTTTCTTACCCGAACGTCAACCCTAGAAAGCCCCGTTGAGCTGAAATGTTTTATTTGATCACCCGAACCACCAAGTCACTTAACCAAAAAGCCTTCAACAAAACCCATTTTTCATTAAAGACACGTTTTTGGAAAAAAAAGAGAAAAAAGGAGAAAAAAAGAGAAGAAAAATTTGGTCTTTTATCGGCAGACCTAAAAGAACTGGAATGCATTCTTTTGATTTTATTTTGCTTTGTTGTCTTCATCACGCAAAACCGGGACTTCCCCCGAAAATTCACGAACAAATTTTCAACCTCACATACGACACAAGAAAAAAATGGCGAAAAAAGGAACAAGTTCCGCCATTTTGTGGAATTTCCAAAAGCGCTATAAAAAGGCGGGCAAAAAGATACGAAAGATGCTCGAATTCTGAAAATTGGTCCCATAATGGAAAATGCAAAAAGAACCAAATCAAGTCCCAATAAGAATACACAGAACTGATCCGATTGGGTGCTATTAGTATTCAAGCCGAACAATCCTTACGAAAGGAGAGTTTTGCATATCTTCGGGTGAAAGACGAAGTAAGGTTTTTGAAAGCAAAATAAAGTCTTGACAATCTGACCATAAATGAGTCCTCAAGTTAGCATATCCCTTCTAGCTTGAAGCATTGTATAAGGAGCCTTTTATTGCTTTCCTTGTAGTTTATGTTAGAAAATATAGCCAAGACCGTCGTCTTTAGCATCCAATCACTTTTTCCAAATACTCCATACCCCAACCCGAACCATGTTACAGCCCATCAAAGACCTAACGATTTGTGCAAGTAAATATATAAGTAGGTGGAGATTTGGTCCCTTAACAAGCGTATGATTTCACACTTATTCATACTAGGCAATTGAGCGTATTAGTCATACTTAACCCTAATTATGACTCCATATATTTAGCCGAGTGCGAGTGCATCTTGTGTGAAGTGTGGATTTTTACATGATAATAATCTTTACTAACTAATCCATTGCTTGCTAGGATATCATTCTATACATGCTTAAAATGTTTACATTTGGATGAAATAATTTTTACTTGCATATTTCCCGAAAGTCATATTTATCATTTGATTTATTTGGTTTTTGGTGGAATTGTCATTTTAAGTGATCTTTCCTTAAGGACAAGCAAAGTTCAAGTGTGGGGATATTTGATATGCTCTAAATTATACATAAAAACCTTATCAAAAGCACATTAATTGTTCCTTAATATCTTCCTTAAAATGATGATTATGAACTTAAAATCATTAAATTGTGTTCAGGTGTTGAAAAGGGAAAAATGGACAAAAGAAGCATATTTGACAAGAAATTGAAGAAATCCGAGCTTTAAAGTCCAGCATGGGGTCGTGCCTCATTAAGCACGCCCCCATGTCTTGCCTGAAACACACCCTCATGCTAAGTTTGGCACACTCCCATATTTGGACATCTGACAGGACAAAAAGTACTGTCCCCTAAAAAGCAAACATGGGGTCGTGCCCCACCCCAATCACAGGGTCGTGCCCGACACCCTCTGCACGTACGAGCCGACCAACTTTCATAAGCATTGTACTAACACGAAGCCGTGCTTAAACACTCCAGAAAGCCTATAAATAGAGGTCCTAGTTCACCATTTTGGCAATCTTTTGGTGGGAGAGTTACTCTGTAGAATTCTACCAGGAATCAAGACTTGAAGATTATTTTGGAGGTTATTTCTAAAATGTAAGGCCCCGTTCCCGGGCACCTCACAGTTGGTCATTCATCGCACATAAAACATACAATTATTTAAAACATTGCAACGGAAATTAATTAAAACCATTTCATATATTTTAATGACAACTTTTGCAAAGTAATACAATACAGTTAACTGTTACAAAATATTATAATTGCATTACATCACAAAAATGTCATTATTATACTAATGGATGCCATCCCAAAAATGCCAAGTAGCTG
>BJCO01747937.1:0-10713 GCA_018326465.1 Flaveria floridana | reverse complement strand
AGATCAGTGCTGAGGTTCCTCATGCTCAGCCTGATGAGCTCATAAGCCCAACTGCCTTAAGCCTTCACTCTGAGTCTCAACACTCAAGTGAATAACCTTCAGGGGACAACTACCATCCCCAGCCTTTAGACTTAAACCAACCCTCCCAACCTTGACTTCTATACTGATAATGACATAGGTGTCAGTGAGTACCATGAGTCTCCCTACTACACCACTCCTCAAAGGGAGATGAGTGCTCCTGAGTCACGTAGGTCTAGCCCACATCAGTCACCTATAACTGAGGTGGATACTTCTGAACCTGTTCAGGATATCCATATGGAAGAGGCTCTCACTTCAGCAAGTGATTACATCATTCAGACCTCAACCATGGCAACTCAGCTCATTGACACTTCAACTGAAGTTGTCACTGAGCAGAGGAAATCCAGCAGCCAAGAACACTATGCTGGTGATGATGAAGAGGACCTTGGTCCAATTCTCTCATCCCCCAATGATTCTTCTGATGAAGATGAGGGGAATCTGAGACTACAAATGGAAAAACTATAAAAACATGCACTTATCTAGTCTCCAAGGTTAGTCATCTTGAATCTCAAGTGACTACCTTGCAACACAGGGTCAATGATCAGCAACTTGAGATATTTCATCTTAAGGAAAAACTAGCTAGGAGACCTTTAAGAGGAGCTCAACCAGGAACACAAGAACCTGTGAATGTGATAGACCTAATTCCTAGCTCACCTATGCAAGAGGGTGATGCTACTAAAAAAGGGGAGGAAGTCATTACAGTCACAGAACCTAGGAGTTCTTCAGGGAGTATGGACACTGAGGACTCACCATCCTCACTTGCAATTGTGCATACTCAGCAACTTTCTCAAGTTCATATTGATGTGGACAGTGTAGACTCAATCATTAGGAGTCTCTTTGAGAAAGGCATTCCAAGAGCTATATCATCCTCACTAACTTCAAGTCACATTTTTGGGTGGGGGTTATGATGCTGATAGAAGAACTCTTGTTCTTCAAAGAGTTCAAGACAGGAACACTATAGATTTTAGCCTTAAAAGAAGAGTAAGGCAATCAGACAATACCATCGGTCAGAGGCAGACCCTGAGATTAGCTTCAAAGGGGAAACCTTGACTGAAGGCCCAGTGGTAGAACCTGAGAGCCCTGTCTCACAATCAACTTCTACAGAGGTTCAATCCCTTGATGAGACACCTGCTGGTGAAGGTGCATCTCAACCTCTCTCTGGCCAGAGCTTGGAAGCTACACCAAGCAATTAAGGCCAAAGCTCTCTCCAGCCTGAGTCACACAGATCTGTAAGTGACAAAGGGAAAAGAAAATTGACTTCTGAGGAGATTGAGGAGGAGGAGAGAGAGAAAAGAAAAGGAAGCTAAGGGGAGAAAGTTCCTCTACTGGGTCTACAAGACTCATGGAAAGTGCTATCAGGGCTGCCCCCAGACCAAATACTCAGGATGATGAGTTAAGGGCAGTCAGGATCAACTACTTGTAGACCAGGAACTATGATATTGACAACATTATTTCTCTCCCCTTAGATGAGTTAAATGAACTAGCTGACATGGAACTGTCAAAGGAGAGAAAAGAGGAAGAGGATGCAGAGCTACTTCTGAAAATCAAAGAAGAAAGAAGACAGAAGAGACTCTATAAGCATGTGCCTACTCTCTCACCAGTTCAAGAAACTCATGAACAAGAGGATGTGGTGCCACAAGAACCTCATGTAGACAAAGAGAAGGATAGGATCCATATGATAAACTACCTGAGTGCCACAGGCCTCTATCAGGCTGATACACTTCTTCCCTTACCCTTTTACTACATTGAGTTTGAGTACCTTAAATAACTTGAACTTGATGTAGCCAAAGAAAGAAAGATCACCAAAAGGAAGTTAAGGGAATAGGCTGTAAAGTCAAGAGCCATCATCCATAAAAACTTGAAGAAGTCTGCTGATAGGTAGAAGATAATGAGCTTCTTGAAGCTGTACGGATTCTCCAGAAGGAGACTTGGTCCCATGTCTCTGTCCACCATGGATGAGCACATCAGGGTGATTAAGCAGAACATTCAAAGAGGTGAACTTATTAACTTACACTCCCCACCAAGTTAGGTCCCTCAGTAAGTGGATATTAAGGTTGAAACACCTAAGACAACACAACCTGAACGTCCTGCTAAACCTCAGCAAGCTTCCACTTCTGATCCATAGCAGGGATCTGTCCTCTCTCAATATGAACCTGTGAGAGAGGAAGATCCAACTGAGAAAGACATAGAAGATCAATCAGGTGCTCCAGGCTAGTCTTCTCAGTTAAAAAGTTCAAAGAGGAGAAAAAGGATGGTTTCCAAACCAAAGCCAAAGAAAAAGAAGAAAGAAACATCCAATTCCAAACCTCAGGATAAGTCAGAACATCCTGAGGATGTGCAACAAGAGGATGCTCCACCAACTCCAATACAAACAGCTCCTCTGGCATCAGGAAGACCCATCTTATCTTGGACATACACTACAAATCTAGAAAGATGGCATGTCATAGGAGATCAAGGAGTTGAACATGTCTACACATGGCAGGATATGTTCAATCTACCTCTGCATGATCTCTTTTACATGAGAAGATACTATGAGAGTCTAAGTGATCCTGATCATCTTATGAAGAAAGGGATGGTCATCATCATTGAGGACTGTCAGCATCTGAAGTCTTCAAGTGTTTTGGTAGCATCAGCCTAGGGAGAGTTTGTACGGTTATTTGTAAGGCTGATGCAACCTAAACACCCAAAGTCTCTCCTGCATGCATGCACAAGTGTACTGAAGTGGAATGCTTCGGAAGTTTCACACTGCCTTAGAAATTATTATCAGTATGAAATCTTCCGAAGCCAAGAACAATATCTTCCGAAGCCAAAAGATGAAGTCTTTCGAAGCTTTAAAGACAAAGTCTTCCGAAGCCAACTATTGAAGACAATTTCTTCCAAAGACTTTTTAAATACATGCTTTATTTGATGTACCTTTTACCTAAAGCTGAATCACTTTCCCTTGCAACTCTGATAAGTCACCAACTTTACATGAGTTGGTGAAAAGGTCCATGCTTTTGGTAAACTGTACATTGAGGTCTTGAGTTTGTAACTTTCCACTTTATGTACGTTATCCTTTTTGAAATATATTAGGATGAGAGCTATGGCATGTCATAGTCACTAGTCAAAAGGCAATCTGCCTTTTGACTCTACATTGATTTTATTGTCTAGATCATGTATCCATCTGGCCTTTAAAGTATCGCTGGCTGTAGGTTGTAGTATAAGTATTTCTGGTCCTTGTAACTTATATTCAGAACTTTTTAAACCACTTGTAAGGAACTAGAGAGCAATATACATCTACCTTAAAAACCAACTACTTGTGTTTGTTCTTGTTCTGTCTCATATATACTTGTGTTTCCTAGTTCTCAAAACTGATTTTCTCTAGTTCCCCATTTGAATTGTTAAGTGTTGTTGCATACTCTCCTCTTTGTGTTGTTGTGTTGTAAGTGCATAACCCTTCACCCGGTCCTGCAGGTTTTAACTTTTTGCACACACCAATATGCATTGACAAGACAACTGCGATGTTTATCACAAATAATCCCGTTTAGCACTAAAAAACAAAACATATAGAAATAAGGTATCATTTTTTGAGGGATTGCACTGAAAAAAGTCTAATGAAGTTGATACAAGCATACACTGACAATCAACTGGCTGATTTGTTTACTAAGGCATTTGAACCTAGCAGGTTTGAGTTCTTAGTTCAAACAATAGGCATGATTAACCTTGAATAACATGTAAATACACTATTATTGATTTTTGTTACTAACCCATCTTGTTTTTTTACAATATCAAAGCATAAAAACATTTGAATACAAACAAAAGTACAAAAAGACGTGATTTTTTTGATAAATTATCAAAAAGACAACAACATAGGAAAATCAAGAAAAATATGAAAAATATGAGAAAGATGTCTTTACATTACAATAACATAGAATATACAGAAATGATATAACTATAGTTGGTATATTATTATCAATGCAATTCAAAATCTAACAATGACTTACATACCTTATTTGATATGTGGGTAGGCTCAGCTTGGAATTGAAGATATATGATTTTATGACAAACTAAAGCTCCTCATTCTAGTATGAAGCTATCATCTTAGGGTTTGATAAGAATTAACTCATTCAAGTGGGTGTGTGTCCCTAAATACCCCATGTACTGATACTTTATGAATCTCATTCACCCACATCAGTTTCTCCTCTGTTTTGCTAAGCAAAGAACTGGAGTAAACAAAGCACAAAGTCTTAATGTACATGATCCAAAAATATTCCCAATGAGGAATACATTCAAAGTGAATGAATAATAAATTCCATCTTAGATTACAAACAAAAGAATCCTAAAGTGGATGAACTCTAAAATAAAGCATATAAAAGGGTCACATAAATCCTAAAGGGATTCTGCTCACCTACAAAAATATGAGATTTCATAACTTAAATGACCTAGTCAAGTACGTTGTAACAAAGTTCTACCATATATTTCATGCCAGTGGTTGATCTATCTATGCTTCTGAGTGTGAGGTATATAGAGAATGATCAACAAACACAAAAGATGATAAATATCACAAAGTATAAATAATACATAAACCATTTCTTCAATTTAAGTGGATAATTATACATGTAATCAATATGTGTGATTATGTCTAATCTCCTAAAAATATTTGCATTTGTTAAGGTAGACTGTTATGATCTCACCATAGGTATACTTTTATACTCATGTATAGAAAATATTCATAAAATACATAAATATTATGTGATTTAATTTTATGTTTTTGATGGTGTCATTAACACATAGGTATACTTTTATACTCATGTATAGAAAATATTCATAAAATACATAAATATTATGTGATTTAATTTTATGTTTTTGATGGTGTCATTAACACATAGGTATACTTTTATACTCATGTATAGAAAATATTCATAAAATACATAAATATTATGTGATTTAATTTTATGTTTTTGATGGTGTCATTAACACATAGGTATACTTTTATACTCATGTATAGAAAATATTCATAAAATACATAAATATTATGTGATTTAATTTTATGTTTTTGATGGTGTCATTAACACATAGGTATACTTTTATACTCATGTATAGAAAATATTCATAAAATACATAAATATTATGTGATTTAATTTTATGTTTTTATCCTTGTAGGATATAAACTTTAGGGAGAGCAATTATAATTTCTGAAAATTCTCTATAAAACATTGAAAAATGATCAAAAATGCAAAAAAATACAAAAATATATGATTTATGTTTGTATAGTTGATTGACCTTTTCAAATATCAAAAACACAAAAATATGATAAACACCTGCATTGATGTGTAAAATTTATTAAATCATAAATGTATTTCAGTCAATAAAGGTTTTTATATACATAACATGCCATTGATAAGTTAGAATGAATATTTGTATCACACTAGTGAGCAAATCATTCCAAACAAGAATTAATAGCATCAACATAAAAGAGCAAAAAGTCAAAGTTAAGAGAACACTAACAGTGCAAATATCACATCAAACATCAACTATCCCAAATATTAATTTTTGACAAGTTTAAAGTTTAGTACGGGTAATAGTGTTTGTTTATGCGGTGAAGGTAACCCAAGCATTAAACCAATGCGGGTAATCAATTTATCATTCAATAAATACATATAAAAAGAAATATGGATAACAGTGTTAACCTAAATACGAATGACCAAAATTACCTGTGCGAATAAGTGTTGTTCAACTGCATTTGTTTTTGTGGAGAACGGTATCAAGTATTGATTCAACCGGGTTTGTTTTTATGGTGAATAGTGTGTTTTCGATGAATAATGTTTTTGGTATTCAAACAAAAAATTTTCATTAAGTGTTCAAAAGCATTAGTAAAACACTAATGAACATGTAAGAAGCACAGTACTCAATACTAAGTTGTTCATCAATATTTAACTAATACAGACAAGCAAAATTAATATGGTTCATTAAGTTTGAACAAATTCAAACAACACTATTCACCGCATTTGTTTTTGCGAGTGAAGCACTATTCATCGCATTTGTTTATGCTGACAACAGTTGGTAACTTTTTGTTCAACCTTATTAGTTTTTGTGGGTAATAGTAAACTTTACGGAAAAAGCATTTGTTCAACCACATTCATTTTTACTGTAAACCGTAGACTATGCGGTTCAAAATTTAAACTCGAATTTGTTTGTCCAACACGTATGAAATTCAAAAACGTTAAAAGTCCGCCTATTTAAATTCCAAATCACATTTATTACCTTTCAAATCTGGGAGTGACTAAATATTGCGACGAGAGTTCCTTGTTTTCAGACATTCAAGTCATCTATCGTTCTTTGATTTAAAACAAGATTTACGTATTTTCATCTTCATCAATCGACCATTTACTACTTTAGTATCGATTAATAGGTAAATACCCATATTTGTTCAAATCGGCCGACACAACATGGAAAATTTATGATGACCTAGGTTTAGAATCAAAAAGGATGAACATAAATCATGCAGGACCAATTAAGGCATGGTCAATACAATTAGTCTCACAATGAGGAGAGTGTTAGAACACTTAACAGTTCAAATAGGGAACCAGATTTAAGAACAAGATGCAAAGAACACAAGTAACAGTGAGACAGAACTCAAGAACAATATATATGGTTTTCAAGAATGATGTATATTAATCTCAAGTTCTTTTACAAGAGTTACAATGCATAAGTTCTTAGTACAATACAAGACCCTGAGATACTTTATACTACATCCTACAACCGGCTATACTTGGAAAGCCAGTTGGAACATTAAAAGACAATAAAATCAATGTATAGTCAAAAGGAAGATTGTCTTTTGACTAGTGACTATGACGTGCCATAGCTCACATCCTAATATATTATAAAACGGATAAAAGTACATAAAGTAGAAAGTTACAAACTCAAGACCTCAATGTACAGTGGTAAAAGCATGGAACTTTTCACCAACTCATGCAAGTTGGTGAGTCATCAGAGTTGCAGAGGAAAGTGTGTCAGCTTTATGCAAAAGTACATCCGAGAAAGCATGTTCTCCTCTGTCTTCGGAAGAAATCAGTCTTCACTTTATTTGGCTTTGGAAGACTTTGTCTTTGAAGCTTTGAAAGACTTCATCTTTTGGCTTTGGAAGATTTGGTCTTTGGCTTCGGAAGATTTTACACTTAGAATATTTATGAGTATAGTGTAAAGCTTCCGGAGCAACTTTGGCTTTGGAAGATTTTATACTTAGAGTACTTCTTGCTCTAAGTATAAAACTTCCAGAGCAACTTCTACTTGGTACGGAGTGCATGCATGCATGAAGACTTTAGTTGCTTTGGTTGCATCAGCCTTTATGTTAAACGTTACAAATCAAAAAATAACATTAGTTCGGACAACTACAAATATCTTTAAATGATCATAAACTTGATTCTTTTAAAGAGTGAGACCGATGAACTAGCGATGAACATGAGTTCTTCTTTCAAACAAACCAAACATGAAATTCAACTGTTATAATGATTAATGATAGTTGTTATGAATTTAAAATAGAAAAATAACATGATTAAGCATAAATGAATGATAAACATCAGTTTGATTGTTATGCATGTAATAAAACAGTGAGGTATAAAATTGATTTTGACTTTTGAAAGGTCAAACTTTAACTCACTTATTTCAAGTCAAACAAATGGCACACAAAGTTATTATCATGAAAGTTATTATTATCATATTAACTTACATATATGTATCTTCTGTAGATAATGGCCAGTCTTACTTGGAGCAAAAGTTACTGCAAACATCCAAACAATTGTTATAGATGATCAAAATAGACTCATAAATGCCTAATCTGAAAAGATAGTTGAGTTGGAGAAGAACGTGGATGATCTAACTCAAAGGCTAAGTATACTTGAGGATATGATCATTAAAAAAGAAAAGGATGAGGAGAGAAAGGACAAAGACACGAACAAAGATAATTTTGATAAGATGTTTGATTCAGAGAATGAAAGCGATGATGATGGTGATGAAGGAGGAGATGAAAGATCTCCTAAGAGACAAAAGATTGAATAACAACAAGATATGCCTATAAACACGTAAGTATATCCGGAAAACCCGTAGAATAAGAATCATTAGCTATTGTTCGATACACAGTGCCTATCTCAAGTCAAATTGAAGAAGAGGCTGCCATGAGCTGATTGATTGAAGAACTTGATGCATACTCTTCTGGTGTTTTCTTCATTGATGAAGACATTTTCGAGATCACCATAGAAGCTATTGTGCCTACAGAACCATTTGTATACATTACTCAACATCTAATTATCTTTAAGAGAGAGTTTCAATTGCAAATGATTCCTGCTGTAACTCTAATGGATGAGCAGAAGGAAGTCATTAGGAAACTATCTAAGGAATTCACAACACAAACATAAGATGAAGAAGAAAGAGTAGTGTCTGAGTCTACTAAGCCAGTTGAGGTGATTGAGTCTGGTTCTTTTGAACTACAGACATACCAAGAAGAAAAAAGTATCTGGATGAGAAGACAAAAGGAAAGAAGCCTATGGTTGAATAGGATGCTCCTAAGCCTAAAAATATGAAAAGAGAAGTAAACATAAGCATGGCTTGCTGTTGTTTAGTTCATGGAAAAACACATACAATCAACTGAGTAAAGAGCTATTGAACAACAAATCATTAGCTTAGAAGGAGAGATATAGGGTGGATATACTCTTGAGGAAGGCATGTTGAATGAGCTTGAATTCAAAGAGAGACCCCAAAGACAAGAAACATTAGTTGAAGAGATGGTGGCAAAGGCCTAGACTGATGATTTGATGGTAAAAGCCATGTTTTTTTATTCAGTAGGGATATGATGCTAATCATGTATTTATCATGACATCTAAGGCCATGTCTAAAAAGATTAAGAAGGTGGAAAGATTGCTTGATCATTCTATTGAGACTGAGTATGAGTTGAGGAAAACATAAGAAGCAAAGAAAGTCAAAGCAAAAGCTACTACCTCCTCTATTGCGGCTCATCCTCCTGTAAGATAACCACCAGTTCACTATCCATTTTCTGATCCACACAATATGAATGATAGGGAAATGAAGGACTTACTTGCTAGAATGGTTGTAGCAAGAGGAGATTGGGCCCAATGAAGACAAATTCTCTCAGAGTCTCTATGCTAAGAATCATCAATGACTTGAAATAGAAAACAAAAGTTGTTGAAGAGGAAATCATTCCAAGACAACCAAGACAAGGAAAATCAGTACAACAAGTTCATGTTACCAGTGAAGATCATGACTTTCTAGCACCTTTATTGAGAAAACATTCAGAGTGGCTCAAACAACCATTCCAATTTCAAGTACGGGAGGGATTAACTAATTCTAAAATACTCCAAGGTGTTTCAGCTCGAGAAGGCAATGTTGATGTGAAGATAATTATCTGGAAGTATTATTTGGATTGGAATATGTTTATGGTCAAGAGAATCAGGTTTAGTTGAATTTTTCATAGAATATACTAAACTTGTAAATTCCTTAAAGATTCATGACCTGAAAAAGCTTGCTGATTTATACTTATCAATCATGCTGCTTGTCTAAGCGGATATCAATTTAAGGAATTCTAAATATGTTCAAAAGAACCAACAACTTTAAAGCCCTGAAAGAGATATGTATAAGGAAAGGTAGAACCTTAAGAAACCCCTTTAAGTAGCCTAAGAAGAAAAAAACAATAGAAGAATTGGTAGTCTTAAAGGGAGCATAAAGCCAACAGAAGATTTGAAGAGAAAAAGGGTTGCTAGTACACATCAAACAATGTAAATCTCAAATGTCAAGTATGATAAAGAGACATATGAGTTGGTTATTATGAGAGGTTGGGAAGAGAAAACTAGACATGTGATAAGGCTATTCAATGATTATGAAGTACGACTGCTAGATGAATCATATATTCACTATATTTTCACTAGGAACTTTGACAACCCATCTAACAAACTTGGAGAGAATGATCTGATGTTTTTCTTGAAATGCATAAGGACCCTGAAGATTGCTTATAACAGGACCAAAAGGAAAAGGGAAGCAAAGAGAAGAAGAAGAGGGCATCTCAACTTTACTAATATAGTAAAAGTAGAGATCAATACTGTAGGAGAGCTTGCAATTCATAGAGATAGTTTATCAACCATAGTTATCTTTGATCCTTAGTCATTGAAGCAAGTTCCAATTGATGCTCTTAAAAGAATGAGAGAAATGACCATTCATGTTCTTGATAGAAGTAGGGTAAGGGAGGCTAAAGAATACCAAGTTATGATCAATTTCATTCTTGACCCTACTAATCCTAAATGTCACATCTTTTACCCTGAAGCAGATCCATCCATTGTACTAGTTCAACCAATCATAACAACAGAAGCTACAACATCAACAACAACACAAGTAATAACAATATCATCATCACCTTCAACTTCCATAACCGTCCAAGCATCCATATCATAACAACAACAATCAACAGCTGAAGATCTACTAGAATCTTCATATATTACATCACCTAAACACACTTGAAGTACTTAGGCTGCATAATCCTTAGGGGGAGTATTGTTAGACCCCGAAAGGATCATGCATGCTGATGTGTGAATATATATATATATATATATATATATATATATATATATAAATTTATCATAAAAAAATGAT
>BJCO01747932.1:0-19616 GCA_018326465.1 Flaveria floridana | reverse complement strand
TCTCTACAAACACCCGCGTTAGTATTTTATCATAATTCGTTTAACGATGTCTGTGGCGGTGTTTGTATACGTTTCGAGTATTTGCGAGTACGGGTCAGTGTTAACGACAACAATTTGAAAAATGTTAACCTGAAATTACGGGGTGTCACACATCATCATTAGTTTCATCATCATCCACATCATCCTCACCTTCATCTTCATCATTATTAGAAGGCACTTGAGGTACTTCTTTAGTGAGACCAGCTGGATCAACTGGTTCACCATCAATCAAATGGAAATGATCTATATTGATGTCTACTTCATCTTGAGCAACATTCCTCATATAATAAAAAATAGGTACATTTTGAGCACCTGATCATGGCCAATATTTTGTATGAAATTTCAAACATATGCTCAAGGACTAAGATTTTCCACCAACACCATACACATGAAAATCTGGGTGTTCTTCATTTATAATCATCTGTAAAAACCATGGATACATAAGATATTTATTCCTTATACCTTTCTCCAAATTAAAGATAAACCCATTTAAGATCCATCTAGCCATGTTAAATCTTCTATTAGTTGCCAAAGGTACTATAGAAGGTGCAATGTCTACTGGAAATGAATTCCATCCAGCACTCCTCTTAGACATGCATTGTTGGAATATGTAGCACAATAACTTCAAATGGTCGTAGACTCTGGCTCTAAAGAACTGTTTCTTGGGAAAGTGATTACGATGACCCATTGCCATGAATATTTCTCTACATTCATCAAATGTCAGTTCAAATAAGTCTTGTGGGTCATTTTGCCCCAATCTTAGAGCGACTCTAATAGATTCTTTTGACATTTCAACCATTCTATCATTGGTGATAAAGCCCCTCAATACTTTTCTTCCATCATCATTAAACTCAGCTGATGCTGTGTTCCAAAACCTCTTGATCAGTCTAGTATAGATGATAGGTTTGTAACATATGGCATAGACATACTTTGTCCTTAACAGAATTCTAATCATTTCTTCATAGCCAACAGCATCATCTACATCTTCATTTAGAAAAGCTGCTATGTTGTGCTTAGGCTTAAATTTTAAATCATCCATATGCATAAATGAAACAAGAAATATAGTTAATTTGATTTGAAGACTTTGAACTCAATAAAATTTGATTGAGATTTAACAAGTTATTATGTTTTAAAACTGGTTTTTGATCTAACTTGTACCTAGAATCTTTTATGAATTTATTTATCCTGTTCAAGCACACAATATACTCAAGTTAGTATATATTTGATTTAAAACAAATTAATTCATAAAATTTTATCAAAACATTTTAGAAATTGATTTTTTCTGACTTTTTCATTTTAATTAAAAATTCAAAGGTTTGACTGTTCATCTTCATTACTTCGACCTTGAATTATCATCATCAAAATCAAAGTTAATGAAACTCAATTTTAAAAATTCAAAAGCTCAGTTTTAAATGTGTATTCAATTTCTGTGCTTAAATCTCATTTGATTTACAAAATGTATATTATCAAACAACTTAGGGTTCATACGGCCGAAAGAAATGAAGAATAAGCTCCCACCACTGCAAGTCCTGAAAGTCTAAATATTTCATGAAACAATGCAACTTCAACCAGTTGTCAACAAAGTGAGCATCAAACCTCATCAGATGACAACTCTATTTCTTAACACCACGCTGATGAAGATAGATATCTGGAGGAAGAGGCAACTGATGATGATATCTTACAATAAAACATCATTGATTTTGTCAGTCATTCATTCAATCAGTCCTCATTGAATGAAAGAGAGACATCAGCTGGAACCAATGTTGGTAATCATGATATGAATCATTCAAACCTGGATCTATCTATGCAACTAGATATGATTCCCAAGATCAGGATTCATAGCACTCATCCAGCAGAAAACATCATTGTGGAAGTCTAAGAACGTGTGAGAACCAGGAGACAAACTCATAATGGGAATTTCTGCTTATACTCATCCTTTCTCTCTCAAATGGAACCTAAAAGGGTGGAAGAAGCCCTCAAGGACAACAATTGGGTTGAATCAATGCAAGAGGAATTGCTTCAATTCAAAAGGCAAAAGGTGTGGAATTTATGTCCACTACCACCTGGTCAAGTCCACATTGGCACTAAGTGGGTGTTTAGGAACAAAAGAGATGATAGAGGTTTGATTATCAAGAATAAAGCTAGACTTGTGGTTCAGGGATACACACAAGAGGAAGGGATAGACTAAACTGATGTCTTTGCACCTATTGTAAGACTTGAGGCTGTAAGAATCTTCCTTGCCTTTGCTACATCCAAGAACTTCACAGTTTATCAACTTGATGTCAAATGTGCATTCTTGTATGGGAACATCGATAGAGAAGTCTATGTGTGTCAACCACCTGGTTTTGAAGACCCATAGCACCCCCACTATGTGTGAAAACTAGATAAAGCTATCTATGGGTTGCATCAGGCACCAAGGTTGTGGTATGAGACATTGTCTTAATTTCTTCTCAAAAATGGCTACACCAAAGGCACCATAAACAAGACATTGTTCATGAGAAATTCAGGGAAGGACATGTTGCTTGTCCAAGTCTATGTTGATCACATCATATTTGGTTCCTCAAATGACCAATGTGCAAAGACTTTGAAAGAATCATGAGGAAGAAATTCAAGAGGAGTTCCACGGGAAAGATGGATTTCTTCCTTGGGATTCAGGTGACAGATGGAAGATGGCTTCTTCATAAATCAATCTAAATACGTCAAGGGCATTTTAGAAAGATTTAAGATGAAGGATTGTAAACCAGCCTAGACACCTATACAAAGAAATCACAATCTTTGTCCTGAATCGGAGGGGGGGGATACTGAGTAGAATCAGTAAAGGGCAATTATTGGATCTCTAATGTATCTCACTGCAAGCAGACCTGATATCATGTTTGCTACATGCTTACGTGCAAGATATTAAGTTGCTCCCAAGGTGTCCCATCTAATTATTGTCAAGAGAATATTTAGATACCATAAAGGAGCTCCCAAACTGGGCCTTTGGTATCCTAAGAACAAAGACTTTAACCTTTATGGTTACACTGACTGTGATTATGGAGGCTGTAACATTAACAAGAAATCCACATCAGGAGGATGTTAATTTCTTGGTGGAAGGATCATCTCCTGGCAATGTAAGAAGTAGTCATGTGTCTCTACATCAACTACTAGGGCTGAAGACATTGCTGCTGCTAGCTGCTATGCTCAACTGCTATGGATTCAAAATCAGATGTTAGACTATGGCTTCAACTTCACGGAGACTCCCACCAATATAGATAACAAGAGTGCTATCTTCATCACTGAGAATCCAGTCAAGCACTCCAAGACAAAGCATATCGACGCCAGGTATCATTTCATTAGAGATATTAATGAGAAAATCAAATTAGTCAAAGTTGACTCAAATGAATAATATGCTGATTTGTTCACCAAAGCCTTTGATGAACAAAGATTTAAGTATTTAATTACGGCTATTAAGATGATAAACATTGACTAATTATTTTGTAGAATATGTTAAGTCTAATTTGTCTATTTACAATCTAAGCCCTGTTACATAAGGTATCTCTTCAAATTCCTCTGATCCAGAATTATCTTCCGAAGAGGTCTAAGCCTCGAAAGACAAATTGATCATTGATCAACTTCATTCCGAATGATACTTTCTTCTTCTTTGGAAGCATTTTTCTTACCTCAGAAGCAAAATAGTCTTTATGGCAAATTCTGCTTCGGAAGCAAAAGTTGCCTTCGGAAGATAACTAGGAGAAAGAAACCTAAAAGATCTCTCAGAAGCATTTATTATCGGAAGAATACTTTAAAATTATAATGATAACATTTGGGCCCGCACTCTGCAAAAAGTAAGAGTTTATGGAAGATTGTTGGAGTATTTTTAACAAAACATCCTTACCGCCTCTATTAAATCAGGCCGCATATTGTCATTTCACCTTATCGGTTTGATCTTTTACCCCATGTTTTAAAGTCTCCAACTCTCTTTTCTACATTCTTCACCACTGTACGTAGCTTACTGTTTCCACTATCATCTTCAAACTCGAATTCCCTCCTTCTCAAAATTCTCAAACAATGGCTCTAAACCCTCAACATAACCAAATTGCTATCCTTGATTCATCTGCGGATAGTGATTTTGCTCAAATTATTCAGTTCCTTACACAGTCTATATATCTTCCCGCTCTCACAATGAATCCTACCATCTACAATAACCATATGTCCCAATTTTGGACCAATAGCCAGAATGAAATCATCAACAATGAAAGGGTAATTCGGTCGAGAGTCTGTGGACAAGAGATAGTGGTGAGTGAAGCCACCATGAGGGAACACTTGGAACTTCATGATGCTGGAGCTCCAACTGAATTCCCTAGACCTGATTTGGAAGACACCTACACTCGAATAGGCTGTGGAGGTGATGTATGTAAGTCCACTATGTACAAATTCAACTTCTCTTACAACTGGAAATACTTACTACACATCATCCTTCATAGTCTGTCAAACAAATAAGAAGGATGGGATCAAATCCCTTATAAACTAGGTTGTCTAGTTCATGGGTTGGTCAAAGGCCTGAGGTTCAACTACTCTAGGTTTGTTTTGAATAATTTGAGAGGAAATATCATCAAGAATACATACTACATGTATCCTCGCTTTATTCAACACTTCATTAACTACAAATTGGACCTAGAAAGACTAGAATATGAAGAAATTCTAGTGGTTCCTCAAATGAGGTCGGTTATCTTCCGAATGTTGAAGAAGATATCTACCAACTTCACCGGAAGGTTTACTCCACTGATTCCAGGTATGCTTGAGCCAATGGCTCCTGGTGACATCCCTGCTCAACCAGCAAGTGGTGAACCCACACCAGACATCACCACTTCAATACCAAAGGCTTCCCTCCCTATCAAACACCTTTACCAGAGACGTTCCAAACGAACCCTTGTTCAATCTACTCTGATTGAACAAGCTCCCTCTGTTCAACCCAAAAAGGCTAGAGTGGAACACTAGGCTCTCACTCAGCTAGAGGTCCAACTTTCCACTCCTATTGACCTCAATATCAGTGTTGAGTCTCCTCAGTCTAAACCCGATGAGCCCATAACGCAAACCTCAAGCCCTCAGAATGAGTCACAATACTCCATTGAGCAGCCAAAAAGGGATAGCCACATCATGGGCTCAGAGCCATTAGATGTTGACCTAGGTCCTGGGTCATTAGGTATACCCTCCATATCCTTCACTATCCTTTTAACCTAACCTGATGAGGATTTCATATTCCTTAAAAGCTATGAAGTTGATCTACCACACCACTCTTTAGATCAACAGAGCCAAAGGGAACCTCTGATATCTGACCCACATCAGCAACCACTAACTGAGGTGAGTCCCACTGGTGTGCAGGGGACTCATGTAGGCTCAGCTGCCACTACTCTGAGTCTCTCACTGAGCGCTCATGATAGTGGTAACATCAATGAGACTGATTCTATAGCAACATTGCCCATTGACATCTCTACAAGAGATATCATTGAGCAAAGGAATCCAGGGTGCCATGAAACCGCTACTGGTGTTGAGAATGTACATAGTAGTATGTTGTCTCATCTCTCCATGATTCTTCACATGAAGATGAGGGAAAACTAAGACTCACCATTGAGTACCTGCTCTCTAAGGTCTTAAACCTTGAATTCAAGGTTAAGATCTTAGAAAACAGGTATGCCACTCAACAACTTGAGATTGAAAATCTCAAGGCCAAACTAGCTAAGACACAGATTGAGAAGGTTGTCAGGCATGTACCAAGTCAAGTTTCTTTAAGTTCTTCCTCTAGCTCATCTACTTCTCAAGATGATGCTACCAAAAGGGGGAGAATGTAAAGCTCGTGAGGAACCTCAAATTCTTAAGGAAACTCAATCTCTTGCTCTTACAACTCTATCCTTACTATATCCTCAAGTAAAGCAATCTGCTATTGTTTTCCCTCAACCACTGCCTTTGTCCATTCAAATGGACCCAAGGATGCTTATCAGCCTTCACAACTTTTTCACACAGTTTCTGATGAGCTCCTCACTTAAACACCCATCCCCTGATGTTGCCATAACCTACTTTGGAACAGAAGAGTTTCAAACGCTCAGTGCACCACCTACCACCCAGGTGGAAGTTGGTCTACCTAAGTTCACTATGGAACCTAAGATTCACTTCGAAAGGGAAATAGGGACTGATGGCCCAGCAACTGCCTTTGTTGGGACAGATGGTGCGACATCAATCTCTTCCAAAGTAGGAATTCAAGCTACGGAAGTGATTGCTGGATAATCATCTATGTCCGATGAACTGATTCTTATAGAGGCTATCCTTGATTTAGCCTCTGAGGTGAATAGTGAGGACTTTCTTACAAATCCCATCTTTCAACAAGTACCACAAGATCAACAATAATCTTCTCAACCTTAACCTCAGTCTTCTTAATCTCAACCCTCAAAGCAAGAATCTCCCAAGGAAGCATATCCTCATGATTACAAAGGTAAGAGGAAGACGACTGATGAAGAACTTCTTGAGGATGAGATGTTGAACAAATTAATAAAGAAAGGTAGACTTCCTGCTGAGAAGTTATTGGCTACAAGCAGCAAAGCAGCAGGAACAGCTCAGGAGTCTATAAATGAAAATAAAAGGTTGGAAGTGATTGACAGGCTCATAACCAGGGAGTAACAAATGAAGAAATGCTACTAATCCCATTTGATGAGCTTGTAAAGTTAGAAGAAATAACCTTGTTGTAAAGAGAAAAGGAGAATGCGGCAAGGTTAGCTAAAGAGGAGAAGGCAAAGAAGATGAAGGAAGAGGCTGAATTGAAGAAAAGGATGGAGATGATAGACTTCTTATGCTCAAGAGGTTATTCTAATGAGAAGCTGAGTGCTCATGAGAATGAGATGATCCTGCTTCTTGTCAAAAGAGAACAGGATCAAATCAGTAAGGAAAGAAAGAAAGCTGCCAGGGAAAAGTTAAAAGAGAGAAAGAAGAAGGAGGAGGAGACCAAGCTTACAGTTGCCAAGAAAAAGGGAGATAAAGCCTGGGTGAAGGCTTATCTCAGGGCACATGGCTTCACTTGCAGGAAAGTTGGGCCAATGTCAGAAAAGACCCTATCCCCTACACCCTATGCACATGGCTTCTGACATTCGCTTAGCAAGAAGGAAGGAGGTATCTCAGGAGATATAGAGGATGGAACCCAAACTACACCCAAACCACAACCCACAACAACTAAACCTATGCCCTTTTCTATCCCTATCAAAACCAAACCAATCAGTGAACCATACACCCCTGAACCCACACCATCCACCTTACCCTTGTCATCTTCCTCTGCCTCTCAACAACCACCACCACTACATATCCTATAACCCAAAACCTAACCAATACCCAAACCATCCTCTGAACCATCCAAAACACTAACCTTAGAAGGGATTCGGGAGGTCAAAAGGAGACTCAGCAACTGCTAAACTATGAGTAGCATCTCTTATGAGGAAGGATTCATCGTATTAAAATACATTGATGGATCCTCATGCTCCCTCACAAGAAATGCCTTCCTTGATCTACCCCAAAAGACTCTACACCAATCACTCAATATCTTCTCCTTATACTCTAATTTATTAAATGAAGAAGAGAAGAAGCTAAGAAGAAGATTGGTCACCGTACTGGACCTAGGAATGGGGATAGATTGCCAAACTTGCCCCTCATTCTTGTTATGGAGAGGGAGAATGGAGAGGTAAACAGGTTTAATGCCTCATCTCTACTACACTTGAGCAGATTTAATATTGTAGAGTTAGCAGAGAGACCATTCACCAATCCCTCTAACTCCATTAAAGCTGCTCACATCAGAAGACATACTGATAGCCTTCATCTTACCGAATTGAACAAAAGGCAAGAACTGAAGAGGAGTTAAAAGTTGAAGAAGGAAGTGTAGTTTTGGTAGCATCAGCCTAGGGGGAGTTTGTTGGATCTATTGAGATTGGTACAACCAAAACAACACTTAGAAGAAATCTGTACAATTAAGAGAATTCTTCCGAAGGCAATGCTACAACTTCAGAAGCTTACAAGATGATCTTCCAAAGAACTTCCAAAGGATGAGCTCAATCTTCCAAGACATAGAAGATCTCCTTCAAAAGTAAACACTTAGAAGACAAAGTATTCCGAAGACAAAGCCTCGGAAGAAGCTATGTCTTCCGAAGTATAAATGGTTTGGAAAAAGTTATTCTTCCGAAGCCATTTTACCTTCGGAAGAACCACATATGAACCAGTGGACAAAGCATGGTCCGACTGACACTTGCTGCCTACTCTGATTCACTGCAAGATGCTTTCCACATTCATGTGGTTGACCTTACTTTTGTCCACTGTTCACCATTCCTTAGTTGGTACAGTCTCTACCTTTAGTAGGTGACCAAAAGGTAAGTCATAGAAATGTCATGACTACCTTATCTTAGATAATACTTTATCTAAGGTACCTTACCTCTAGAAATGTAGTATTTGTTTAGTAGTAAGTCCCAGCATGTTGATAGTAGTATATATAGTTTGTCATTGTAACTTAGTATCAATGCTTCTGCATGAGTCTTGTAATTACTTAGTTGAGAGATAATATATACAAGTATCGTAAAAGCATTTTTTGTGTTCTTTACTTATTATATTATTATCAACTGAGTTCTTGATTCTGCATTCATCAAATGAGTGATACTTATCCAGTTTGTGAGAAACATTAAGTGTTGAGAGACATATATTGATCCTGCATATGTCACTATCAAGGTCGATTCGGTTGATCCCATATCCAACAGGTATGTATCATTCCTTCTTGGTGCTCACATGATTATTAAATCCTCTGGAATATTGAACTCAGGTTTCAGGAACAAGCATTCATTTGACGTGAACAATACTGGAATATCTTTATCACATATATGTGATACAGTCAATAAGTTGAATGCCAGTTCTGGGACATAGTTCACTTTCTCCCGAGTCAATGAACCATTTGAGACTTCGCATTGACCAATCATCTTTCCACCTTTCTTGTCTATAACAAATGAGACATATCCTTCATTTGTTATCCTATAGTTCGTGAGAAGGTCCTTTAACCCGGTCATATACCTAGAACATCCGCTATCAACATGCCATAAGCTATTGACAGCTTTTCATGAATGATCCTGCCATTAGAACACAATGATCGTTAGGCTTTAGAAATAGCAACCCAAGTTTTAACAAACTTGGGTTTTGAAGCATAAGAATTTTTACAAAAGAAATCATTTACAAAGTGATTTAATCTACTTCCCAAGGAACGATTATGTACATTTTTATCAACTGTATGGTCCCGTTCCCGGGCACCTCACAGTTGGTCAGTCATAGCACTAAGTATACATAATAGTATACATTTTATAAAACATTGCAGCGGAATTATGTTAGTAAAAGCCCATCTATTTCATTTATAATTACTGTTGTTAAGCAATACATTGTTGTTCACTAGTTACAAAAGATTGTTTAAATGTATTATAGAACAACAATATAAAACCATGAATGGATGTCAATCTTGCCCCGTCAAGTGGTTACACCCTCGTGCCATCCTCAACAATATTTACCTACCAACTGAAAATGTATAAAAGTCAGCGTTGCTGAGTGAGTTCAAGTTTTAAAAGTATTAAAATACCTTGTATAGATATATGAAAATATCCCTTGTTGTAAAATACTTCCTTTATTTTGGTATGTGGTCACACATCATAAATACATCAAGGTAATACTTTCTTTCATTCATTACTGTACGTATTCGTTCATTTTGTACTTTTATCATTATCTTTCACTTTCTTATGAACATTGTGCACGAAGCTGATGCTGGGCCTGTGGTCTATAATTAGACCACGAACATTGTGCACTAAGCTGACCCAGTCACCTAGGATATGCTACAAGGGTCCCTATCAGTCTCAATGACTGACCCTGCATGCATCCTTCGGGTTAGCTAAACCGCATATAGTTTAGCTAACGACAACATGGGCGTCCACCTCCTATTCATTTGCTTGTAAGGCTTTCATTCTTTCATTTATGTTCCATATTTCTTTATCATTAATCTTTAACATTTATTAATGATAATACTTTACGTATACGATCATAAAAACACCACGTAAAGACACGTAATGATAATAATTATGGAACATAAGAACAGCTCACAATTATGCATAATAATAACAATTAAAACCCTAAAGTCAAACTAGGGTCAAACCCTAATCATTCTGATTTTCTCCAAACTTTCAGAAAAATTTCTAACTGTTCTGGGCCATAAGCACTATGCAGGCGCATGAGCACTATGCAGGCGCATGAGCCTTGCTTAGGCGCATCAGCACTATTTGGGTGCATGGCCGTACACTTAACCCTTTTTCCTACAAAGTCTTGGGCCCATGAGTTTTACACTTAGGCGCCTGAGGAATAAGTTGGGCGCATGTGCACTATTGGGGCGCATCACCACATACTTAACTTTTTAAGACACATTTTCAGGCACATGGGCCCAGTTTGGGCGCATGGCCTTACTTAATATATTCTAAGGCAAAGAGGCTAGGTACATGGGCCCTGTTTGGGCGCATGAGCAACACTTAAATCTTTCTAAGGCATTTTTAGGTGCATGGGCCTTACGTAGGCGCATGAACCTTCTATTTAACATGTTTCTCGAATGTTTTAGTCCGAAACATTCATATCATCCTATGCTCATCTTATTAATACCTATCTAACTTGCACATCTCTTAAACAACCATAAATCATCACTATACATGCACCATTAGATATGGTTACACACATAAAAGTTATAAAACCATTTTTAATACATTTTCAGCCCTAAAAAGAGTTAAAACATGTAAAAATATGGGGTCTAGAACTCACCTTTTGCAGCCTTGAAACAAGTTCTTCGAATTCAGGCTTTTTAGAGAGCTTTTAACACTTAAAACACCTAGAACACATAACCCGAATACATTTGAAACACATAAGAACATATACTCTTAGTTTATAAATTAAAAACACAACCTAAAACCGAGCCAATTATATAAAAATCTACTTAACAAGATCAAAGTCGACTACTTCTCTCCTTAGAAACCGAAACTCTTCTCTTTTGCTTTTTCAATTCTTTTGGTCGACAAAAGTGGATGTGAAAGGATAGTATGGGCGGCCATTCTCGAAAATATATTATAATAATTTGACTTTTGTACTTTTACACAAAGCCCCCCTCCACTTTTGTTCATTTATCTTTCTTTCAAGATACTTCTTTTTTTCTTTTTTTATTATTTTTCTTTTCTTTTATTTGTCTAGAATTTCAGGTGTTACATCAACATAGTTTGGACAATTTTTAATTACATGATCATCGTTCCCACATTGAAAGAAATAGGATTTCAAACCCTTCTTTTTGTAGTTTTGAACAGGACTGCGATTAATTTCACTATCTTCCTCAGAATCAGTCACATGTGAATCAGGATTGCTGCACATATCGTATGATTCTTTTAAATTTTCTTTTGAGACTTTAATTTTGGCAGATTCTTATTCATTTACATTAATTATTTTAATCTCTGAGGAAGATGTTCTGTTTCTTTTGGTTTAGCAATCCGAATAGGGGTAAAAGATGGGATAGGATGAGAGAGAAACTTTTCAAAACAATTCGAGTCTATAAGTCTGACTGAAGCGTCATTTGAAGATGCTTCATTTTCATTAACACAAGCATTATTAACATTGGTAAATGAGCTAGAAACATCTGATGATGAGTAAGATGGACTAGAACTAGAACTACATAAGCCATTGTCTGAAACTGACTGTTGGGCTACAAAACTACTTCAGCTAGTGTCTTTCAAAGATTTTTTTGGAATCACAAAAGCAATGACTAGAGCTGCCAAAACCACTACTGCTATCGTAACCATAATCCTCTCGAATCTCCTTATGATTCACTCCTTGTAGACCTGCATACAAACTGTTAGTATTATTCTGAATCAATTCATTTGTTGGATGAGGTATAGGCATAGGTGAATAACAATAAGTACTTGGAGGAGTATATACAAGAGTGGTTTCATCACATCCTAACCCTGTCTTAATTCTAGCCCCCCGTTGCTTCTTGTAAAGATTCTCATGTTTCATCCAGGTACTATCCATTTTTCAAGCTTGGTTTTTAATTCACTTGTTTCAAACTCAGCAAGAGCTACACGATCAGTTAGTGACTCTATTTTAACATTTCTTTCCAAAATACTTATCTTTAAATGCTCATTTTCTTTTAAAGCTTCATTTAATTTGATAAAATATTTAGACTCATTTATTTTAGGTTCCTTATTTATTTGTTTAAGTTATTTTTCATTTTCTAAAAAAATCTATTAGCTTTATAAACTCCGAATAATCTAATTTTGCATGGAGACGAACACATATCTTGAATTACCTCATAAGGAAGACCCATAATCACTTTCTCGACAGCTAGGGCCTTTTCGCATTAGCATACCGGGGTATTCTCTTTCTTTCTTCATCCTCCTGCTTCTCTGCTTCCTTGCTTGCTCTCTGATCTTCACTTACTTCCTCCTTCCTCTCTTTATTTACCTCCAGTTTAACCTCCTTCTTGTCAACCTGTTCTTAATTTTCACACTCATCATATTCATCAACCGTCTTTTATGTGACCTTCTCAACCTCAATTTCTTCATCCTGACACTGTTGCTTAGCACTCCTATCATAGACTTCTTCAATGCCCACATTCTTAAATTCTCTGAAAGGATCAAACTCTTCCACTAACTCCTCATCTCTCCTCACTACTTCAGCTATTAATGCATGATTGATTTCCTCCTCTTTCTGTAATCTCTGCACTCAAGTCGAAATTGGAAATCAAGGTTATTTATTTCTTTTGCTTGGCATCTTCCTTTTCAGTAATCGGGATAACTTTTGAAGTTCCAAACGTTCCCCATTCAGTGATGATTAGAGATGGACATTTTCTTTTAAAATGCCCTAATTGTTTGCAATTGAGCCATCTTAACTTTAACTTATCAAAACCAAGCTTAGAATTTTGGTTATGATTGCCAAAGTTTCTTCTTCCAGTTTGCACCAGAAATCTCCTTACACGCAGTGTGAGCATTGCCATTTGCCATTGAATATCAGTTTCTTCTAAATCATCTAGATCCACCTGATACATGTCCTCTACCATCATCCCCTTACCCTTGAGCTCCCCAACAACTAAGGCTTCATAACTATGGACAAACATTCCAAATAGTGCCATGTTATCAGACGGAATTTGAGTGGTAATAGATGTCTTTGAGTTTGAACCAACACTTGTGGAACCACCATTTCCCTTATCTGACATATCGATTTCTGAATATCTACCATAAGCTGCACCATACATAGTCGAGTTTGCATCAAATCCAAGTCAAAATATTTTAGTTTGTTGATTACACCCATCAGCTTGTAATCAACAAAGTTCTCTCCTTCTTAAGCATCCTTACTTGTAAGCTCCATTAGGGTGGAAGAGAGTCTAAGAACTTGGTCACCTACTCATGATTACCCAACTGCTCATCATATTTCTTCAGAGTGCTCGAGACTGATAAAAATCAATTAGTAAGACCAATAAGGCTTTCATTCTTATGTCCGACAAATGAATTAAACTCATTCTCAGCTTGGGCTTTCTTGTCCTTCTTTAGATCTTCACTTCCATCATAGAATTCACATAAGGCATCATACAAAGACTTTGCACTTTTGTGCTCAACAAAACAGTTGTATATGTCTTAAGATAATCATAAGGTCAAAACCTCGAAAGCTTTCTAATCATTATCAATTAACTTAATATCTCTTTCAGAAAAAGTTGATGAGTCAGTGTTCACCCTGGTCTGTTCACCAACAGTCACCGTTGGAGTGCGTGGACCGTTCATTTGAGATTCCTATTGATTGTGATCCGTGTAAAAGAAAAAGGCCTTCAAGCATCGCTTCCGATCTTCAAAACTGTCTCCATTTATAAGCCACGGTGGCCTATTTGGTGCAACACTCTCCAAATTAGAAATGGTAATGTTGGTTGAATTCATTTTCCAAATAAGGTATAAATTCGCTAAACTTTAATAGATTCATTGGTAAATTCACTGGGAAATGGGCAGCATTTTCGCTTGAAAAATGGGCAGCAGTTTCACTTGAAAAATGCTATAAAACTTCTAGTTTCGCTCACTATTTCGCTCAAACTAGTAGAACTTTTGTTCTAGGACAATTTCATCAGCACTTTCGCTTGTTTGCTTGGTCACGTAAGATGAACTTTCGTTCAAAATATGTAGTTTCATTGCAATCCACAGAAAATTCGGTAAATCACAGAAAATGGTAGTTTCACTAGAATCAAAACTAGATTCGCTGGATGAATAGCTAGTTTTGTTGGAAGCAAAAGAAAGGATGTTCGAACTGAAAATTAATCTGAAATAACCTAGATCACTATGAATTGGTGATTGGATAATTGGGATAGCTTCCTATGCTCTAACCAAGTATTTTACAAAAATGTTTTCAAGCTAAAAACACACTCTACTCATCTGAAATGAATGAAATAGTGATTTTATCTAAAACCCTTTTAAAACCCAACAAATCAACAAATCAAGAGCACTAAGGCTCTGACACCATATTGTTAGTCCGTCAATGATCGAAAAACAGTGCTAATGATAAGAAATCACGATCAAAGACCACTGAAATGTGTAACTACACAATAATCTATCAAAGGAGTTTCAAAATATAACCATTTAACCAAAATAAAATCAAAAAAAGGCTCAATGATAATAAAATTGATGATTCCAGCCAAAATACACACAAGAACAGTAATGCAAAATGTATATTCTTGGAATAGGGTTATGCAAAAACTTGCAAAAAAATCATAATGATTCATATATATAGCCGTCATAGATTCGCTAATAGTTTCGCTGGGTAGCGAAACTGTCCTGACCATAAGCTTAGTTTCACCCCACCTTAGTTTCGTCGGGTGACCTAAGTCAACTGACTACGAGCGAAACTATAGTTTCGCCCGTACTTTCGCTGAGTCAGTGCAAACTACTACAAAACATAAAATAACTACTATTTACATACATTAAACAAAATAACATAGATCCTATTACAAATAAAGAAAAATAAACTAACTACTAAGGTGAGTCCAACCTATACTTGATCTACATGGACCTTTTTAGACCAACCAACGTGAAGAGTATTCGAAGAAAATCTTACTGTTTAGTTATCATTGATGACTTTACAAGATTTTCATGGTTTTTCTTCTTGAATGCTAAATCTTAAACGGCTGAATTATTAAAAGAATTCATTATAAAAGTTGAAAATCAATTAGAACAAAAAGTAAAAACTAATAAGAAGTGATAATGGTACGAAATTCAAAAATGCGGATATTGACATATTCTATGCAGAAAAAGAAATTACCCATTAGTTTAGTGCTCCTAGAACTCCACAACAAAATGGAGTTGCTGAAAGGAAGAACATTACATTGATTTAGGCTGCATGGTCCATGTTAGCAGATGCGAAAACTCCTATCACTTTCTGGGATGAAGCCATATCAACTATGTGTTTTGTACAGAATCGTACTTTAATTAAGAAAGACAAACTGAAAACTCCATATGAGTTGATGTTTGGAAGTAAACCAAAAATAGATTTTCTCAAATCTTTTGGTTGTCCAGTTATGATTTTAAACTCAAGTTATTATCTAGGAAAATTTGATGCAAAATCTAATAGTGGATTTTTCATTGGATATTCATCTATTTCAAAAGCATATCGAGTTTATAACACTAGGACAATTGTTATACTTGAAACATTCAACGTTAAATTCCTGGAAAATTCATTTCCATCAGTTTCAAATGGTCTAGCATGGTTATTTGATTTAGATTCATTGTCAAACTATTTTCAATATAACTTGTTTGAGTGATCTAACTTGCTTGATTCTGCAGGTGAAAAGAAACTTCAAGGAGATCTCGGTTCTTTCAGGGATGGTTCAGATTCTGACGATAATGATGACTCAAGCCCAAATTCTCCATTTTTTTCTTTTGTCAAAGATTCAGTAATGTAGCTTAATAATAATGATCAATCTCATCTAGATGAAGATCATTTCATTTCAGAAGATCAAAATGTTTCATAACCACTTCCAAATAATGTTACCAAAGTTGTACAACCTGAGTCTGGAATATCATCCATTTCTGGTGATGTAGTTGATTCTGGTAACCTTGATTACTTCTAACTCATCGACTCAAATTCCTAATTTCAATTCACATTCTTCAAGCCTATTGTAACAACTTTCCAACTTGAACCAAACCAATCTGGATGTTCATGTTCAAGGGAATGAGATTCCAACATCTCGTATTTGTAATAACCATCCAACATCTCAGATTATTAGTCCTTTGAACAAAAGAACTATGAGAAGTAAATCAGAACAAGCGAATCTTTGTTTATATTTATGTTTTCTGTCTCAATTTGTTCCTAAAAACATTACCGAAGTGTTAAAGGACAATAGTTGGATTGAGGCTATGCAAGAAGAATTATTGCAATTGCATAAATAAGAAGTATGGAATCTTATGGATTTACCTGAAGGTGAAAATGCCATAGGCACAAAATTGTTGTTCAGAAACAAAACAGCTAATCGAGGTACAGTTATTAGAAATAAAGCGAGACTCGTTGCACAAGGATATACTCAAGAAGAAGGTATTGATTATGATGAAGTATTTGCTCTAGTTGCAAGACTTGAATCAATTCATGTCTTCCTAGCTTATGCATCATTCATGCAATTCAAAGAGTATCAAATGGACGTAAAGGGTGCATTCTTGTATGGTCCAATCACTGATGATGAGTATGTTAAGCAACCTCCTGGTTTTGAAGATTTGGAAATTCCATATCCTGTGTACAAGCTTTGCAAAGCTTTGTATGGACTCCATCAAGCCCCTAGAATCTAGTATGAAACATTGTCACAACACTTAATCCAACATGGATACACGCGAGGGAAAATCGATCCAACTTTATTCATAAAGAAGGATGCTAATGATCTATTATGTGTACAAGTGTATGTCGACGATATCATATTTGGTTCTACTAGTCCAAAATTGTGCAATGAATTTGAAGAAATAATGAAGTCTTGATTTCAAATGAGTTCTATAGGAGAAATAAATTTATTTCTTGGACTTCAAGTCAAGTAATCTGTAGATGGTATTTTCATCAATCAAGAGAAGTTAATTGACAAGCTCTTGAAGAAGTTTAAATTGCACAATTTTCAGTCCATTAGAACTCCAGCTAACGTAAACACGAAGATTGAGCCTGATCCAAAAGGAAAATATGTAGACCAAACATTATACAGGTCTATAATTGGTTTATCGATGTATCTTACTACATCAAGATCAGACACAATGTATGTTGTTTGTGTCTATGCCAGGTATCAACTAGACCCGAAGGAATCCCACTTAATTGTTGTTAAAAGAATATTTAGGTATCTCAAAGGTAAACCGGCTTTAGGACTATGGTATCCTTACGAAGGAAACTTCGAGTTACATGGATGTATTGGTAGTGATTACGGAGAATGTTATCAAGATAGAAAATCTACTACGGGTGGTTGTTAGTTTTTAGGGCCCAGATTAGTCTCGTGGCAATGTAAGAAACAAACAAATGTCTCCGTTTCAACCGCAAAAGCTGAGTACATAGCTGGTTCAGCAGGATGTTCTTAAATCCTTCGGTTACAAAACCAACTGCTAGATTATGGGTTCAACTTTCTTAAAACTCCAATTTACATTGATAACACTACTGCTATGTTCATTACAGCTAATCCTGTCCATCATTCAAAAACAAAACATATCGAGTTTTGATATCATTTTCTCAGAGATAACTCTGAAAAATGTTTAATCATTCTGATTCAAATTGCAACTGAAAAACAGTTGACTGGCGTATTTACTAAAGCCCACTTACCAGGATGGTTTGAGTATTTGGTAGAGTCAATTGGTCTTATTAATCATATGTAAACACATGTTTTTGAGTATTTCAGTTAATTGAGTATTAATATGATCAGAACCCTCCCTTAACTAAATAGGACATAACAAGAGAAAATGTTAGAGTTAATTGCCTTATTGTATATTTTGTGTGCGTGTTTCTTAGAAAAAGCAAAACCAATTACAAAAATAGAAAATTAAAAATCAAAAGATAAAATATAAAACAAAAATTCTAAAAATAGGGTTTTCCTTTGTTAATTCATTATTTAGGAATGAATATGTCCTTGCAATATGTACATGATAGATACATTAGTTGGATCAGTTGCATGTTTCACTCAATAATAAAGTCTGACATGATCAGATATGATGTGTAGGCAAACTCATGCAATTATACTAAAACAGTAAATTCTTATTATTAAACTAAATCATCTATGCATGTATGTGTGTTTACCTGAGCACAAATGAGTAGTATTATCTTATTGGATTCATTGCTTGTAAAGTTACAAAACTCACACCTTATGTATTATGAGTGATCATAGACCTTAAATGATGAGATATCCTTTGTTGTAAGTGATTACAGACTTGGATATTCTCCTTTGATCCAAAAACATGCCAATGTGCACACCCATTCAATTGGATGGTTAGAGATTATCAAATGGTTTATCCATGATAATTCTCATCTAAATTATAAACATGAACTCTGGTTATGAATATATGTCAGGTAATAACTTGAGAAACTATGCTTTCTTGCATATCTTGATGATAGTTGATATTTCTAAGTCTATGATAATAGTTGATCTCTCTAAGTTTATGTGTTGATCATATCATGTCATATCTAATTCAATCCTGATCAATCCAAGAATTGAAAAAGTAAGTGTGCTGATTCTTTTGCCAAAAACACTCATTGTCTGTCCTTAGACCTTGTGTCTCATTTGCTGTGAAATCACTGACCTGGAACACACTTGATCAGGATTTAATCATTGTCTATGATTATCGATTGTCACACCCTCAATTTCCACAAACGGGGTTTTACCGTTAGGCGTGTGACATACCAGGATCTCAGACACAGTCATATCGAACGACACTATATGAATTTAAAATAAACATTTGACTTCATTCAATAGAACATAAACAAAGTTTACAATAGTGCGGAAGAGTTTACAAAAGTGGTAAATCCATTAAAGAACTGCTACAATAGCCATGTTTATACAAAATGTTCAATGCTGAAAATAAACTAGATGAATGCATGTCCTGTGTGCATATCTTGAAGCGTGCCTCAAAAGCTTATGCGTTCCTGTGATCTGAGAAAACATGCTAAAATGTGTCAACATAAAGTTGGTGAGTTCACATGTTTAATTTAACAAGAAATGTATTCGTAAGCGTTTCCATGTTACGCGTTTCAATGGTTTAGTACATAAAGCATATCGTTAGGTAGCTAGCCTATGTTATTGTTATTTAGTGTTTCGAACCGAAGCTGACTGTTTACGTCCTATTTTGTTTTCTCCACGTCTTAACCGACCGTGGCAATCGTATGTTCCGTCATGTCTCATCAGACCATGACAATGTGTTTCCTCCACGTCTTAACCGACCGTGGCAATCGTATGTTCCGTCATGTCTCATCAGACCATGACAATGTGTTTCCTCCACGTCTTAACCGACCGTGGCAATCGTATGTTCCGTCATGTCTCA
>BJCO01747768.1:0-10984 GCA_018326465.1 Flaveria floridana | reverse complement strand
AGTCCACTTTGTGTCTTTCTTTTGTGCTTCCTTCCCGAGCATCTTCTTTTACAAAATATATATCCTAATAAATATTTTCTAGTAAAAGAAAAATACTCCTAATATATTATTACATCCCAATGAATAAATAGATAAAATACAAGCACAAACTTTACAACCTAATTGAATGAATATAATCAAATAAATACATTCAATCCAAACCAAAAAACACAAGGTCCAAGCTAGGTTATGCACCAATATTAACATTCATCATATCATCCAAATATAACAAAGAATCCCCACTAAAACCCACGATTTTCAGCCAACATAAACTGGAAATTCGGGTTTTAAACATTGTTCAAACAATATATATATTTTCATACATATCTTTCAAGGTTTAATCACAAGCATGTGTGATATAACCTTGAAAGTTTGGGGATTCAACATGCAAGCACATAGCAGCCCCTAAAGGGGTTTTGAAGTCCATAAAACGATTTTTTAAAGGACAATACAAGCTAGCTATCCACATAACCGGCTCTAGATGCCATTGTTGGGTTTGTTAGAAGATAAAAAAACACAGTTTAGCCTCTTAAAGTTTCTGAAAAACGCAGCGGAATAATAGCATTATAACCTTGTTTATTAGCTGAAATTTCAAGTTCTATTTTGATGTTTTAAGATGTAAACAAACCCAAGAACAAAAGGATCTTTAATAGGTGAAAGATGCTAGCTATGATAATGCAAGCAAGACACTATGGACAGCCACAAAGTGGGCTGCCATAGACTACCTTTCAGCAGCAAGAAGTTCAAATTTGGAGGATGTTCTTGACCCAAAAAACGACCAAATTTGGAGGTCCTCTCAAGTTAGTATACCCCAAGCTTGTTTCCAAAACACCTTCTTGTTAGGAAGAAACACCACCAAAAAGCTCCAAAAACCCTCAAATGCTACTGCTTGTGCCGTGACTTTTGAGAGAGAGGAGAGAGCTTTTTTTAAGTTTGCATGTATTGAGAGATGAGAGAAAGTGAAGTGACCAACACTAGTATTGATGTGTGTTCTTTTCAAGGCAAGAGATCCAATTAAATAAAAGGGGGGGCGGGGCAAAATGTGTTTGAAAGGGGATTTCTCTCTTTAAATTAAACACACACTATGTTAAACTAGTCTTGTAACTAGTTATACAATTAACCACTTAATTGTATAAGTAGTATACTCTCATTATTATTTAGTGTTATCTAACTTATTTAAATAACACTACAAATAATATTATTGAACAAAATATTCTAATAAGTTGTTCCTTCTCATATGGAACTTATTTAGAAAACCCATTTTCTAAATTGGTGTAAATATTTAATTGCATGATCATATCATCAATTAAATTTAATTGGTGTTTGCTAAGCTTGTTATTGGGTATAACCCGACTTGGATCATAACGTACTAACCGCATCAATATTCTAAGTGTCTTGGGCATATAGAATCCTACAAGATATATGTACAGAAGTAGTGTGAATACAATTACAAGATGGTTGTACTGTAGAATCATCAGATAAGATAGTTGGAAGTTCCTCAATGATTTGATTTACCAAAGATGATGAGAGAGAATTAGTATCTTCAGCTAAAGATTTAGAAAATTTAAAGTTACTAAACAGTGATTCATAATCATAAACCCATGAAGGAGCTGATCCTGCATCAGTTAAGTTGAGTTCGTGCTAGTTAATGTTAAAAGACTCAATGATTTGTTTTGTTCTTTTATTATAAACCCGATATGCAACCTTATTAGCTGTATATCCCACAAAGTAATATTCATAATCACAAAGTAATGTTGATTCAGTTGTGTGTAACAAAGTACAACAACAACCGAAGGCTTTAAAATATTTGACTTTGGGTTTGTGTTTAAAGAAAATTTCATAAGGAGTCATATTTAATCTTTTATTTATGAGAACACGATTCTGAACATAACACATAGTGTTTACTGCTTTAGCCCAAAAGAACAAAGGTAATTTAGCAGCAGATATCATTGTTCGAGCTGCCTTAATGAGACTTCTATTTCTTCATTCAGCAACTCCATTTTGTTGTGGAGTGCCATCAACACTAAATTGTCTCGCAATTCCTTTGGATTCACAAAACTCATTCAACGTTTGATTGCAAAACTCAGTTCCATTATCACTTCGGATGCACTTGACCTTCTTATCTGTCTGATTCTCTACCAGATTGATGAATTTGATTAATAAATATTGAGTCTCATCCTTAGATTCTAAGAAAAACACCCAAGTGAATCTTGAAAAATCATCAGTAACAGCTAAACGATAAGATCATCAAACCCAAACTTAAACACTTATTGGACCAAATAAATCCATGTGTAAGAGTTGTATGATTGATTCGATTGAGTTGTGTGCAACTGGTTTGTGAGGAAGTTTGTATTGGTTTTCCTTTAGAACATGACAGACAATGTTCTTTTAATTGAAATTCCTTTTCAGGTAAACCCACAACATGATTTCCATATACTAATTTATTCATATTTTTGAGATCGACATGCCCTAACCTATGATGCTATAACATGGAGTCATTCTCTGAGGCTTTGGATAATAAGCATGAAGTTATTACCAAAGAATTTGAACAATGCATATCAAGTAGATATGTATCATTGTCTCTTGGAGTCCTCATCAAAACCCATTCATCAGGAATTACAAAACTCGTTTTTATGATTAAACATTCCTTATTAGTAAAGTGTATTGAATACTATTTATCACAAATTTGAGACACACTTAGCAGGTTATGTTTTAATTCCTCAACAATGTTCACATTTTCAAAACTTAACACACCATTTGTAACTGTACCACGTTTTGTAATTCGGACTCCTTTGTCACCAGCAAATATTACCATTCCTCTATTGTATGACTGAACATTTTGAAGCAAAGATAAGTTTCCAGTCATATGTCTTTAACAACCAATGTCAACATGCCATAAACTTTCAATATTCTTTTGCGGTCATTCCTGCATAAATAATTGAAATACTTAGTCTTTGGTACCCAAGTCAAGCAAGACTTGAGCACTTTCTGTGTTGCATTTATACAAAATGATGTAATATTGTGATATTTGCTGTGCACATCAAAAGTATCTTTTACACTTCTCGAATGAATTTTATCTTTTATATCAATTTTCAAATTCTTGTTCTTGTCGACATCATTAGCATATAAAACCTTTGGTTTCAATGATTTTGAAAATTTTCCACGAGTGAAAAACCTTTTTCCATTATGAGCAATAGAATTATGAAACCATTTTCTGCTTGGTGATTTTTGTCGATAAGGACAATTATTTGCAAATTGATTTATATTTCCACACTGATAACATTTACGTTGTTGTGTGTAGAAAACAAACTGTGTACGACAAATATGACAATTGTCATAAAAACCAATGTCAGATTGACATTTTGGTTTTGACTCTGGCACAGTCTCTCGTATCTTTACATCATTACATAGTTTCTTGTTCATCTTAGAAAGATTTGAGGAAATCGGTGATTTTGGAACACTTGAGAAGTTAGATTTAGCTGCTTTGGCTATTTGAACAGATGATGCTGGAATTGGACCAGTCTTAGGTTGTGCTAGAGAAGGACCAGGCTTTGTTACATGAATTGATGCTGGAGAATGACCAGGATTTTGAAATTTCAGAATTGCTAGAGAAGAACCAGTCTGTTGCACATCTGTTGCATTCTGATGAAGTTTATTTTTAAAGAATCGAAAATTTGTTTCTTTAAAAATATAATCTTCCTCTTCAATTAAATCTTTAGAAACAAATCTGTTTTTAAAATCTTTTTCAAGATTATTTTTATGTTTAGCCCGTTATGTTTCATTCAAATTACGATTGAAACTTGATTTATTTTCAAATTAAACATCATGTTTTTCATTCAACAAAGAAGTTTTCCTACATTCAGATTTAAGGCTCTTTACAATCTTATTTTTCAATCTCTCTCTCTCAGACTCACTCTCACTATCACTCTCCCATTCTTCTATCAAACCATCCACCTTCAAATTATCTGCACAAAAATATCCAGTTGATTGTTTAGTTTGTGTTATTGTGACAGGATCAACAGTCAAATTTACTTTGACTGAAGGTTTTAAGTCTGAGGAAAGAGAAAAATCCATTCCATAACTCATATCACAATCAGAAATGACATCAGACGATGGCAAGCATGAATAATCATGATTGATTGGTGGAGCGATGTTTGAAAATCCAACACCACTTTTTCCTCCTTTTATCTTCTAAGTCATTTGAGATTTGATAATACCTTCAACCATGTTTGATGAAAGTTCAAACTTTTCAACAGTCAATTTAGCCGAGGCTAGTTCACTGTTGAGTCGGTTTATTTCCAAGGCAATTTCATTATTTTTTTTAGTCAAATCAATATTTGTACATTCTTTATCATGAAGATTTAATTGTAAATTATACACAATTTTGTTTAAACCTTCAAGTTTTTCTTTAAAAATCTTTTCATTTGACTATGTTTTCGTGCTTGATATTGAAGTTTTTCAACTTCCATTATCAAGTTTTCATTATGAACTTTGTACCTTTGAACTTTCTCAATACATATATTTGTACATATATCGTTATATACCTTTGATTCTGATCCGCTTCCTTCTGAATCTTCAACCTTTTTTACCATGAATGCTTTCATCACAGCAGCATTTTCTTTCACTGGAGCAACTTCGACAGTCGTTGAATCTTCATTAGTGTAGTAGACTGGAGGCTCAACAGTGTTCTCTTCCTCCTTTTCTTCTTGATTTGTAGCCGGAGACATCTCAATAGCTTTTTGTACAATGATAGTTTCAAGAATATCCATCTCAAATTTATTACCTGCAATGTTCTCAATCAAAACTTCTTCCATCTCTTCCTCTTCCAAAGCAACTTTAACTTCAAAATTCTTCTCCTCCTTTTCTTCAACAGAACAAACATCAACCGTGACTTCTTCACATTTACTTTCATTCTTAAGTTCTTCTTCCACATCGAACACACCATCTAACAGATCTTCCGATACAAACTCTGCAAACAATTTCTTATTCTCTTCTTGTTTAGTAACAATCTGAGCAACCAAAGCTGTAGATAACTTCAAGTCAAGTGCATCTAACTGATCTGACCAATCATACTCAGAATTGGTTTGTGAAACAAAAGCTTTGTTACCTCCAGATGAACTTGCTTTATCTTTCTTTGCTTCAACCTTCAAAGTTACCATTATTTTTGATCCTTCAGCTTGAACATATTTTGGTTCAGTACAATCTCTAGTAAAATGACTTGGTTTGTTATAATTGTAACATCTTAGAATAGATTTTTCAATGCAAATTTTGCTAGAAATGTATACTCCAAACATTTTCCTTCAAGTTCTTCTAGCGAAGTTCTTAGCCCTATACACCATCATAGCCATTTGATACTTAATATGATTCTCCTCAACATCATCAGGGTTTACTTGTTGAAGATCATCAAGAAGGACATTTGATGCAGTGAGTCTACCAGCCATGAATGCCTCATAACTTGTCATGAAAGTGTTGAACAATGCAAGATGTCCTTCTGCAATTTGAACAGTCTGTTTTGAAGAATTTGTGGTAGCAACAGAAGCTTGTTGAACATTCTATGGAGCTGGAGTTTGAGGGATTTGTTGATGAATGAGAGGTGAATAATGTTGAACAGGTGGAAATTGAACTTGTTGGTTTATTACTGGCTGAATATCATGGGATGTTGAACTTTCAGTTTGCTGCTAACACATCTGAGTGTAACTAACATAGTAGTTTGGATTACTGGCCATTTTAGCATATAAAGCAGTTCCTTCTGCACCCAAAGAACTCATATGATTTGCAGCTCTCTGTTTATCATCCATTTCATATGACTTGGTAGTGGATATTAAATCAGTCAGAGGTAGTGTATACAGATCTTTGGTTCTTTTGATTAGAGTACAGTTGTGGTTCCAACTGTAAGGAAGTGAGTTTAGCAGTTTCTTGTTAACCATGATTGGTTCCAGTGTTATTCCAGCACTCTTCATCTTAGTGACAAGTTTCACAAATCTGGCTATTTGGACATCCAACATCTCTTCCACAATATGATTAAACATGTTAAACTCCTGATTTAGCATGTCCTTCTTACTTTCCCTCATATCTTTATTTCCCATGATTTGGGTTTCAAGAGCATCCCACAAAACTTTCGCTCCTCTGAATTCCTTAAATTTGTGAGAAATTTCAGTCGTTAATGCCATAGTAATAGCTACATAAGCTTTGTCTCGAGCTCAAATCTTTTCATATCATCCTCGTCCCACAAGTGTTCTTGTTTTTTAACCATCTCCCCTTTGTCATTCTTGTACAATGGAACATATGGACCATACTTAGTTAACATCCACTTCTTTGGTCCAGTATAAATAACATGATTCTCGAAACGATAAGCCCAATCGGCATAGTCATCCTTACTGAGAAGTCTAGGTGGCTTGTTCCCGGTGCCAATTTCAGTGTCCAAATGAAGAGATGCAATAAGATGCTTCAAATTCGGTGTTGATGAAGACATGTTGTTGAAATAAACCAAATTTCTTCAAATGGGAATTCTCGTGCGAAAAACTCAACTGCACGACAACTGAAATCGCGCGAAATACTGATTCGTGTGAAATCCCAAATATTCAAACAAACAGAATCATGCGAGAGACACTATAACCGTCTGTGCGAAAAGCTATTTTCGCATGTGAAAAACCAGAAACTTTTCACATACAATCCACTTTACAAGTATGATTTTAATGACTTTTCTCCACCAACTCACTGATTATGTTCACTAAATTTCATATTAATCCACTTTAATTGATTTTAGTTCAAGTTTAAGTCCAAAGTTGATTAAATTTAATTAAAGTTCAATTTTTTTAAGTCCAAAATACTCAACAACTTCAAAATTTGGGCAGCATAATAGCAACAAATTGAAATCTCAAATAACCAAATGCATGAACAACATGAAGAACGTGTCAAGTCACTCAAAAGCTTCTTCTAATCTTGGTTCTAGAGCCAAGTGCTCTGATACCAATTGTAAAACTCTGAAAATCTCTCAAGAATCTATTAACCAAGACCTCAATCTCAAGAATGCGGAATGTAATTGAGATTGGAAGAAGAAACTAGGATTCAAAACATAATCGTCATTCAATTGATAATCAAACAGATTACAATCTTATGCAAACGCACAGAGTGATTATTAAATGATCTGAAAATTGAACTAACTTGATACAAAAACGAAAAGCCAACTATTTATACTAAAAATGCGGTTCTCGCGTGACTATGCTTTTTGCGCGGAAGCCCTTTTCATGCGGCTTCGTTCTTCGCGCGACTGAGCTTAAGTAAACCATTTTTATTCAACTTTAATTGTTTTGCCGAGACTTTGATAGTCCTCTACAGAACCCAGATGCTGAACCTGTAGTCACAAACATGGATACTGATGTGGTCGTTCCTACGACACCTATGACAAGGATTAGTGTGAATCATCCCCAGGATACCATCATTGGGGATCTCCACTCCGGTGTTCAGACGAGAAATCAGCTATACTCTACTGATTATGCTGCTATTATGGAAAAGGGTTACGTGAATGATGGTGCTTTCAAATGCTTTGTTTCTCAAGTCAAGCCAAAACACGTAAGTGATGCCATAAAGGATGAGGCCTGGGTAAATGCTATGCAGGAAGAGTTCCTACAGTTCAAGAAGCTTGGAGTGTGGACGCTCATGGATTGGCCTAAAGGAGTTAAGGTGATTGGCACCAAATGGGTGCTGCGCTGCAAGAAGGACGACCAAGGTGTAGTAATCAGAAACAAGGCAAGATTGGTTGTTCAAGGATTCAGACAAGTCAAGGGATTCGAGTACAATGAAGTGTTTGCGCATGTGGTAAGGATGGAAGCTCTTCGCATTTTTCTGGCCTATGCATGCTACATGAAGATCGAGGTTTATCAGCTGGTTGATAAAAGTGCATTCCTTCATAGGGAAACCCATGAAGTAGTATACGTCAGTCAACCTAAAGGATTTGCAGATCCTTACCATTGGGACATAGTCTACAAGCTGGACAAGGCTCTGTACGGGCTACATCAAGCTCCTCCAGCTTGGTATGAGAAGCTCTCCACTCACCTATTAAAACATGTTTTCCGCAGGGGTGTGATCGACTGCATGTTGTTTATAAAAGAGAAAGATGGAGATTTACTAATGGTGCAGATTTATATGGATGACATAATCTTCGGTTCCCGAAATGAAGAATTATGTAAAGAATTCGAATCTGTGATGAAGGCACCTACCGGTATTTTTCTACATCGAAATGAGTGCCATGGGAGAGATGAAGTTCTTCTTAGGTTTACAGGTGGATGAGACACCTACCGGTATTTTTTTACATCAGACTAAGTATGTTGGAGACATTCTAAGTCGATTTGATATGGAAAATGTCACTGTTGCCGGTACCCCACTTGCCACAAACCATGATGTGGCACCAGATGATAATGGGGATTTGGTGGATGGGACTGTGTATCGTGGGATGATTGGATCTCTCAGGTACCTCACTGCCTCACGTCCGGATATCAAGTACGCCACAGTCTATGCTCCAGATATCAAGCCAAACCAAAAGTAAATCATTTGATCAAGGTGAAAAGGATTTTTTGTTATTTGAAGGGTACTCCAACACCGGGTTGTGGTATCCTCATGATGATGACTTTGAGCTAACTGCTTATAGTGATTCAGACTACGGTGGCTACAAGATCAACTTCAAGTCAACATCAGTAGGGTGTCACTTCTTTGGAAGGCGTTTAGTCACCTGGCAATGCAAGAAGCAGACATCTGTTGCTCTGTCAACATGTGAAGCTGAATATATTGCTGCTGCAAGTTGTTGTTCACAAATCATCTGGATACAACAGCAAATGTAGGACTACGGTTTGCAATTTTCAAACACTCCTATCTTTGTTGATAATTCTGCTGCCATAGCTGTAACTAAAAATCCTATTTAACACCCTAAGACTAAACACATCGGCATAAAATATCATTTCATACGTGATTGCTATGAAAAAACATTTAATTGATGTGATTAAAATAAACACGGATTTTCAACGCGCCGACCTCTACACTAAATCTTTTGATAAACCCATATTTTTATATTTGTTAGAGGTCAGCGGTGTGAAAAAGAAATGTGACGTGATTCCAAAAGATGAAAATGCTTAGTCCGACACCTGTTTAGTTTTTTTCTTTTTATTTTCTTTTATTTATCTTATTTTAATTTCTTGTCTTAAAAATCCAAAAACACAAAAATATTTTTAGTTTTAGAATTTTAGGGGAGATTAGTTTAGTTTCAGTATCTATTTACTTAAAAAAAGGGGGGAGGGAGAGCAGATAAGCCAAAAAGGCAAAAACAACAAATTTAAGAAAGTGATTCAACACTATGGAAAGTGATAGTACACAGGCGTCGTGTTACTTGAGACACCAAAAAGATTTTCCATTTTCGCAATGTCTAATTTAAATCACAGAAAATCGTAAGTCTGACAACTCTAAGTCTAACATATTGGAAAAATGATAGTATGCTTGTCTGTTACTGTAATTACATGGAGAAAGTACGTCTAGGGAGGTGCTAGTCCATTATACAATGTGTCGGTAGGTTCAACACAAAGACTAGTAAACATCATTGGTGATTCACTTAAACCTAATCAATCAAAAAGTTGTGGGTTCCCATAGTATCCCTGGATTGGATAATCAATCAATTTCCAATAAGGGGTGAGGAGCAATTGAAGGCCACAAATGTGTGCAAAGACCCGAAAAACAGAGCAAAATATGACAAATGGCATAAAAGCAACAAAATAAGCAAAATGAAATAATGCTGATGACAAAAGTCACTGCTAAAATGTATATTATAGTATATTGCTCTAAGAAGAAGATAAGTCTTGTGCCTCTCTGCTGTGCGATGGTACTGACCTGAGGCTTAGCATAACCTATCCGTTCTAAGAATTCACTGTTGTTTGCACCTCTCTGCTGTGCAATGGCACTAACCTGAGGCTTTGCACCTCTTTGAAAGCTCTTAGAACCAAAATCTTCTTAACCACCGGACCGCTAAAAAATCTCCTGAGGAAGATTGACTACCATATACTAGTGGGACGCACAAACACTTGTTGGTCTAATCCACTTAATTATCACTGATGTGTGTCAAAAATCTGTGTATGGACTTAAGTGGACAAGTATACTAAAAATCGTCATGGCTGCACCACCTGATGTTCAAAATCAATGTGTGTTACTACAGGACCGTTTGAAGGGTAGCACTTACAACATAACAACACAATGAGGAAAGTGTATTAGAACACCTAACAGATCAAATGGGGAACTGCTTATGGTGATGCAAAGAACACAAGTAAACTTAGAAACAGAACAGAACAAGATAACAACAAAAGTAGTTGGTTTTCATGGATGTTGTATATTGCTTCTCAAGTTCAAAGTTACAAGTATTCAAGCATTAGCATACACCACTAAGTTACAAGACTTGAGACACTATATACTACAACCTACAAACGGCCATGCTTTGAAGGCCAGCTGGATACATGAACTAGACAACAAAATCCATGTAGAGTCAAAAGGCAGATTGCCTTTTGACTAGTGACTATGATATGCCATAGCTCACATCCTAATATATTACAAAAAGGATAAAAGTGCATAAAGTAGAAAGCACAGACTCAAGACCTCAATGTACAGTTTTCCTAAAGCATGGACCTTTTCACCAACTCATGCAAGTTGGTGACCAACCAGAGTGGCAGCGGGAAAAATGGTTCAGCTTTACAGAAAAAGTACATCAGATAAAAGCATGTATATAAAAGTGTTCAGAAGAATCTTTCTTGGTTCCTTGGCTTTAGAAGACTTTCTCTTTGAAGCTTCAGAAGACTTCATTTCTGGCTTCGGAAGATATTTGTCTTGGCTTCGGAAGATTTCACACTTAGAATATTTCTGAAGTGTAAAACTTCCTAAGCATTTCTACTTCATGTTCTGTGCAGCATGCAAG
>BJCO01747726.1:0-15042 GCA_018326465.1 Flaveria floridana | reverse complement strand
ATAAACAACTGAAAATAACTAAACTACTGAAGATGTCCACAACAGCTGACATCTTCTTACAATAAAAGCTTAAGTGTAAACTAATATTACAACTACTAAAACTTCTACGTCTTAAGAGTAAGATCTTCAGACGTTTTACATTCACTAAACTACTGATTACAAACTACTGAAAACATAAAAACAACTACTGAAAGTAAACCATCATAACTACTGAAGAGTACTACTTCAGCTGTTGTGACAACCTCTGAATACTTGGTCTTCAGACTTTGTCTTCAGCACTTGTCTTCAGACTTTGTCTTCAGTTCTTGTCTTCAGACTTTGTCTTCAGACTTTGTCTTCAGACTTTGTCTTCAGCTCTTGTCTTCAGACTTTGTCTTCAGTTCTTGTCTTCAGACATTGTCTTTAGTTATTGTCTTCAGACTTTGTCTTCAGACTTTGTCTTCAGCTGATGTAGTCTTCTTCAGTTGTTATGATGTCTGTGGGACTTAAAGGTTTTTCTGATCTGGCTCATTGGTTCTTTTGGTCCAACAAACTCTCCCTGAACCAATGCAGTCAAAACCTTTAAGATCATTGGTGTCCCACTTATTAGGCAAAAACATTGTCTTTTTCTTCTGGATCAGCTTAGAAGTGACCATTTTAAGCATAAGCCTGGGAAGAGGTTTCATAAGATTTTATTGGCAAGGGATGGATGGGAACTCTGTCTTAGGGAATTGGACATAGAGTTGTTGCCCCATCCATGAAACCTACTTCCCTATAATGAGTCTGTAAGACTCTCTTACATAGGCCTCAAGGAAGACAATATGTTCTTCCAAGGTGAGTTCTATATGTTCATCCAAGGTGAGTTCTTCAGCTTCTACTTCAAAGAAGAACTCTGGCCCATAGTACCAAGAAAGATATTTGACCTGTTTCCTATTTTTTAGCTCCACAGTTGTTATTTCTCTATATGCAAACTCATCAGGGTGATTACCCTCAAGTAACAACTGGAGCTCATTGCTTCTGACTTCTTCAAGCCTCTTATAGATTAACCCCTTTTTCACCATTTTGTTTTCCAGTAATGTTTGTGGGGAACGATTAGATTTGTAGGCTCTTTTGAAGTCTTCAAGGATTTCCCAGGGTGAAACTACAATGGGCAGCATGATCACTGCATCTACAATCTTCTTTACTTGGCCATTGTATCTTCTTGGAATGTTCTTCTTATGGATTCTATCACTCACCCTGGGATCAGGCCAAGTTCTAACTCTCTCCTTCTAATATTGAAAGGTAAATCAGAGAGCATACAATCTCTGAGCATGTTTCCTCATAGATTATATCGATGTAGTCTGAGGAAACTTTTTATCAAACATACTCAACATCTGCTCATCATGTCGTTTGTGCATTTCTTCTTCTTCAAGCTTAACTTCGACAGTTTGCCTCTGGATGGCAGGAGTGATTGTTGTTGGTTGACTCTTGGCAATTGTTTTTAATACATCAGACATCTTCCCTTTTGATTTAACAACAGTTGAAATGGGTAGCCCATCTTCCTCATCATCATCTTCTTCTTCTTCTTCTTGAAGCCTCAACACCCTTCTCTTCCTCTTGGGTGCATCATCGGCAGTTTCTGTTGGTGTCTTGGGTAAAGGAGTTGGTTTTATGGGGTGTGATGTTAGTTGTTTTGGTGTGAGAGATTGTACAGGCTGCTCTAGCATTTTTGTTGTAAGAGTGGCTTTGGAGCACTTTTCTAGATCAGTCCTTCTCCCAGCACCAGCTTCATCAAGGGCTTCTACGATCAATCCCTTTGTAAATACTTCAGACGAACAAATTTTGTTGGTTATCTCCAGAATACTGTCCCTGGTCCATGATTTTACTTCAAGGATTGTCCTCCCTAAATATTTCAATATATATCTGACCATGGCTTCCAGCCTTTCATTCTCTTTTTCACTATAGCTGGCCCATCTGTGCTCAATCTCTTGTATCTCCAACTTCCTGATCTCTGTATCAAGTTTGGCCGTATCAAACCCTTGTGTGAAGAGCTGATCAATGATTTTATCCATTGATCTGCTATGTTACTCATCAGCTTCTTTGATCAGGTCTTCTAATTTCTTCTCAAGAGGAGTCTTCTCATCACCCTTCCTCTTCTTGTAAGTGACATGGAAGTCTTTTTCTTTCTCCTTCTCCTTCTCCTTTTCTTTCTCCTTCTCTTTCACCTTTTCTTTCTCCTTCTTATCTTCAACTCTCTTCCTCTTGCCTACTGTCACTTACTTAGACTCCCCCTTTTTGGTTGCATTGGGTTCAGGGGTTTGAATCTCAGAAAGTCTTTTTGAGACTGCATCATCAACTAAGGTTTGAATGTTTGAGGAAAGCCTCTCATCAAGAGTTTAATGTACAATGTTAGTAATGATAGGAGTGATGAGAGGCAGGGAAGATTTAAAGGCAGTAACTATTTGCTCAGAGGGGTTCTGTCCCTTAGAAATGGTGCTAGAAGCAGAGGCTGGTGGCTAAGTTGTTGTAAGTGGCTCAGTGTTTGGGAGACCTTTAGAAAAGGTGCCATCTGTGGGTGAAATTGGGCAGATGGTCTTGATTCTTAAGACATTTTGGCAAGCAATTCTTGTAGTCTACTTACCACAGCCTCAAGAATGGTGTTGTGGGATAGAACATCATAGAAAAAGCCCAGGTCATCATCAGTGGTTGCTGAATCATCTGACCTCCTGATTACATCAGGATAAATATTTACTGAGTGTAGATCAGTATTCACATGTGCCCCTTGTTCTTGGTACTGGGGACTTCCTGCCTCAGGATGATGTCCTTCATCGGCAGTTGCCTCTGGTGAGGTCTTAGAAATGGTACCAACTTCCGCCTGTTCATGTGCTGAAGCAGGAGAAGTGGCAGCCGCACCAGAAGTTCTGATATCCTCCTACACACGGGGAGATAGAACTATGTAATCCCTGTGCTGTGGGTTATCAGCAACACTATAATCCTCCCCCTCAATTGTTAAGGTTTTCCTAGTTGTAATAGGTTCCTGGGGAGAGGGTGGAGTGTTTAGCTGAGTCAGCACTTCTGCAATTATAAAAGTTGGACTTTATGGGGTGGTTGCAGTAGGAGATAGGTGTGAAGTGAATTGCACCTGGGGAGAGTGGTGCTCTTCAATGGCAACCTTCTCAAGTGAGAGAGGTTCCAGTAATGTGGCATCCCCAGAAATGGTTGCTTCAGGATCCTGTTGAGAGGAAACCTGAGCGGTTATGGCTGGTTGAGTCTGTGTAACTGCTGGGGGATTACTTCTAGCAGTTGCTTCCTGCCTTGGTGCTGCATGGGATACTTAGGGGACTCAACTCCCTGAGTAGCCTTTTTGGGCTTTTTAGATTTTGGTTTGGAGGGGACTTTGGATTTGGAGGATGAGGCTGTGGGTTCCCGCTGCTTGGGTTTTAGCAGCTTGGCAGCCTCTTTAAGTTGTGTGTTCGAGTTGTGCCTTGAGTATACTTCAGGCAGAACTGCCACATCAGGGACTCCTAGGCCAACAAGGCCCTCAGTATTTAATTGATTTTCAATAATGGCCATAAGAAACCTTGGATATAATATCCATCTGTTAGCCACAGGTTTCAAAGCCATATCTTTTAATTCTAAAAAGATAATTTCAAAAAAATTTAAGTTTTGGCATTCAAGGATAGAATACAATACCTGCTGCCACCTAGAAGACATATGATCCCATGAGGAGGTCTTGGGAGCAAGGCAGACATTGACCATGTGGAAAATTAGGCTTTCGGGGTCATGGAAGTGCTTTTGCAAGATTGTGGTAGCACTTAGGTCGCCTTCGTACCCATTGTGGGCGAAAGATAAGTCTGTGATACCCTTAGGATATTCGGTGATGAAGTTGGCATCATTCAGATTTAGGGTTTTCCGAATGATATCAGAAGTGACGACCACCGTCTTCTGATTGGCAAACGACTGGAGAGTGATCTCGCCATCATTCTCACCAGTTGTGAGGGTTACGTTTGTCCAGAATTGTTATAGGGTTTCTAAATAGATGGTCGGGTTTAGAAGAAAGGTTGTTTGGTATTTAGATTCAACCATCAGATCGATGGCGTCATCAAACTTGTTCTCGAAGGTCGATTTGGTGAGGTAAGCTACACAGTTATGGTGTGGTTTGAGTTGCATGGTCGCCATTAATGCAGGAGGGAAGTTCAGAGAATTTGAATAATAAAGTGGTGAGAATGAAAAGCTCTAAAGTTAGGGTTTGGTATTTATAGGCTATGGTTATGAAACGGCTGATGGAAAACAACTTAAGGTTTTGGTGTTAGTCATCAGTTGTTTGAAACGACTGAAGACATGGTTTTAACCATCAGATGTTGTAAACGATTGAAGACTTGGTGTTAGTCATCAGTAGTTTAAAACTACTGAAGAATTGGTTTGGCTTCAGTTGTTTTGAAATGAAACAGTAGTTGTTTGAACCAGCTAAATAGTAAAGTTACTCATCAGCTGTTGTCGTCAATTCACAGGTTTCAGTTGTTTCATTCTGACCTCAACATTTACTCATCAGACTTTGTCTGATTTTTAGACGTTTCATTGGTCATCAGTTCTTTTGAATATTTATACATCAGCTCTTCTGAACGTTGTTCATTAGAGCTTTTGAAATAAATAATTCTTCAAAACTAATGAACAAATATTGTCTTCAGTTCTTATGCGTAAGATTACACATCAGTACTTTTGGACAAATTTGTTCTTTAGTACTTATCTGTTAGAAATAGGCATCAGTAGTTATAACTACATCAGTAGTTGTAACTACATCGGTTCTTATCAACAAATAATGTACTTCAGTACTTTTAAGTATTTTAGTCTTCAGTCTTTATAACGCTTCAGTAGTTATGAAAAATGTTGAAGACAAAATAACTTATCAGAACTTATTTTTGACTTTTGTATACTAATGGTCATCAGTACTTGTGTTCTGAGAGTATCAGTATTAGTCGATTCATTCTAACTGCAGCATACCAAGACTTAGCACCAGATTTTGAAAAGTTGCACTGTCCAAAGGCTTAGTAAATATATCTGCACACTCATCAGCACTAGGAACAAACTCTGGATCAATCAGACCTTTTTCATAACAATCCCTGATAAAATGGTGTCTGATCTCAATGTGTTTGGTCCTAGAATGCTGGACTGGATTCTTAACAATACAAAGAGCTAAAGCACTGTCCATTAGTAATAGAGTCTTAGTCTCTGTAATGTCATAATCTAGTAATTGATTCTAAAGCTAGAGTACCTGAGATGTACAAGTTGCAGTAGCAGTGTACTCCGCTTCAGCAGTTGATGTAGCAATTGAAGTTTGTTTCTTACTCTGCCAAGAAACCAAACAATTACCTAGTAATTGGCATCCACCAGAAGTTGATTTTCTGGTTACTTTACACCCTGCATAGTCACTATCAGAGAAAGCAACCAATTTGCAAGATTGCCCAGTAGAATACCAAAGTCCAAGAGATTGAGTTCCTTGTAAGTATCTAAAGATCCTTTTGACTGCTATCAAATGGGATTCTTTAGGTGCAGCCTAAAATCTAGCACAGACACAAGTTGCAAACATAATGTCTGGTCTAGAAGCTGTAAGGTACATCAAGGAACCAACCATACATCTGTAAAGGGTTTCATCAACCGCTTTAACTTTCTGATCAGCATCCAGTTGTGTGGTGCTGCTCATGGGGGTAGAACAGGGCTTACAGTTTTGTAAATTAAACTTTTTCAGAAGATCCTTTGTATATTTGGACTGATGAATGAAAGTTCCATCAGCTCTTTATTTGATTTGCAAACCTAGAAAGAACTGTAATACTCCCATGGCACTCATTTCAAACTTTTGTTGTATTATTTTTGTAAATTCATCTCACAAAATTTGAGGATGCAACTGGATGCTCATTATGTCATCACATATAAATTTTTTGATCAGAGGATGCAAAAATTATGTCATCTACATAAATTTGAACAAGTAGCTTATGCTGTCCTACTTTCTTTATGAACAAAGTTTTATCCATGGAGCCTCTAGTGAAATTATTTTGAAGAAGAAAATTAGGCAGTGTTTCATACCAGGCTCTAGGAGCTTGTTTTAACCCATATAGAGCCTTATCAAGTTTATACACCCAATCTGGATGTTTATTGTCCTCAAAACCTGGTGGTTTACACACATAAACTTCTTCTTTTATTTTACCATATAAGAAAGCACTTTTGACATCCATTTGAAAAACATTAAGATTATGGAAAGCAGCATAAGCTATGAACAATCTAATTGCCTCCAGTCTGGCTACAGGGGCAAAGGTTTCAGCATATTCAATACCTTCATCTTGTGAAAACCCCTGTACAACCAGTCTGGCCTTGTTCTTGACAATTTGACCTTTTTCATCAGTTTTATTCCTAAACACCCATTTAGTGCCTATTGCACACTTACCTTAGGGTAAAGGAACCAGCTCCCAAACTTGCTGCTTTTTAAACTGAAGAAGCTCAAGTTGCATGGCTTCAACCCATCCATTTTCTCTTAATGCAACATGATAGTTCTTTGGCTCTTACTGACTGATGAAGAGAGCATAGAAGCTGAAATTGGACAATTGATTTCTGGTTGAAACTCTAGCATTGATATCACCAATGATCTGAGACATTGGGTGATTCTTCAGCTCTTGATAGACAATAAGATCTGTGCAAGTGTTTGCAGGAGATTCAGCAGCAACAAATGTTGATTTAGACTCTTGAAACCATAAAGGAGATGGTAATTCAAACGAAGTAGATGATTCTGAGATCTCATCAGCATTTGTTATGGATGGAGCTGCTGAAGCTATAGGAACATCATGTTTAGATGATTCAGGCAGTTGATCACTAAACCTGAAAAGGTGAGTACTGTCATCATCATCATCAGTACCACCAGATGGAGAACTGTTTGCAGGAGGTGATGGAGTTTCAGGAACTGCAACAGCTGAAGACTGATAAGGAACATATTGCAGTATGTCCAAATCAAATAGCTCCAAAGGGTTTTATGGAATTTTTTCCTTTGGAGATTCATTAAACTTCACATGCAAGGTCTCTTCAATTATCTTTGTTATGCAGTTAAAAACTTTGTATGCCTTTCAAGTGGATGAATATCCAACAAAGTACCCTACATCCACCTTTGATTCAAACCTCTGAAGATGATTCTTTGTGTTGAGAATGTAACAGGGACACCCAGATGCTATAAAGAATGAAATCAGAGGGGCCAAATGATGTAATACTTCATAAGGAGTCTTCATCAGTCTCTGATTTACTAAGACTCTATTTTGCACATAGTAACATTGACCTGGCAGCTTCAATAAGTGTCCTGTTCTTTCTTTCCACCATGCCATTTTGTTCAGGAGTTCTTGGAATGCTATACTGCCTCTTAATTCCCTTAGACAAGTAATATTCTTCAAGTGTGTGATTTCTAAATTCTGTGCCATTATCACTCCGCACACACTTGACTGGAAGGGAGTAATGTTTTTCCACATACAACACAAAGTATATTATGGCTTTTGTAGCTTCATCTTTTGAATGCAAGAAGAAAGTCCATACAAATCTGGAGTAATCATCCACAATTACCAGACAGTATTTCTACTTTTCCATGCTCATCACTCTTACAGGACCAAAAAGATCCATATGTAGTATTTACAAGCAGGCGGTGGACTTTGGCTCTTCTATTGGAGGAAATGATACCTTGTGTTGCTTCCCTTTTAAACAAGCAGAGCAGTTGTCATCACATTTGAACTCCTTCAATGGCAGTCCTCTCACTAAACCATGATGGATCAGCTGGTTCATGTTTTTAAGATTCACATGACCAAGCCTTATGTTCCATAGTTCAGATTCCTGAGGAGAGGCCTTGGAGAACAGGCAAGGATGGCCTTTTAGATCAATTTTCTTTGATAAGTCGAAGACATATACTCTTCCTATCCTGTTGGCCTTCAGGAGAGTATGTTCATCCAATACCTTGGCAATCAAACTTAGAACATTAGAAGACAGAATCTTGTAGTTCTGGCTGGTGAAAGGGCAACATAACCTTTATCACACATCTGACTGACACTCAAGAGGTTGTACTTAAGATTCTCCACATGGTTGACATCATCAAACCTTATCTCACCATTGGAAACAAAGCCTTTACCAATGATGTAACCTTTAGCATCATTACCAAAAGAAACAAATCCCTTCTTTCCTTGAGAGTAGTCATTAAGAAGAGAGCTGCTCCCAGTCATATGCATGGATCCTCCACTGTCCATATACAAGATGTTTCTTTGGCATGCTGAAGAACCCTGCATTTGTCACAAGAAACTAGTTAGCTTTTGAGACCCAAACCATTTTGGTTTTGGGTATGTTCTCATCAACAGATTTTACACTAACTGGTTTGTCATGATTAACAGCCTGTGATAGTGGAGATGGTGCAGAAAGGGATTCCTTTGATTTTGGCTTGGGTTTCCTTTTCTATGGTTTAATCACAGGGACATCTATTCGGTTGACTTGTTGAACCATCATAACAAGTTATGTCTGATTGTTTGCTAAAGCCTTCAGTTCATCAGACACATCATTTCTTGTTTTTGATTTGTTCCTGTGTTTCTCCATCTTCTCACTTTTGGAAGACACAGACTTAGTCTGGTGTTTTGGTATTCCATGAGGAATCCATTGAACACCTTCAGCTATTTCCTGATCAACCCCTTCCTTCTTTTTGGATTTCTTTAAGGATTTTGGGTTTTTAGGTTGAGATGCCTCTGGTACAAACTTGGTTGTAAATTCATCTTTTATTTTATTAATTTTCTTTTTGATGTTCTTATCTTTGTTGAATTTGGAACCCTTTCTGTACCAGCAGTCATCAGTGAGATGATTGAATAAGCCACATATTTCACATGGCTTTTTCTTCATCTTCAGTTGATCAACTACTGAAGAGGATGAAACTACTGAAGGTTTGTTCTTCAGTACTTTCTTCCTTTCAGTACTTATGTTAAGTACTGAAGGATTCTTAACTACTGAAGATTTGTTCTTTAGAAGTTTTCTATCAGTACTTTTTGACTTCCTGATAGACTCTTCAGCAGTTTTCAAAGCCTTTTTGTTTTCAGTGGTTTGGGTTTGTTCTTCAGGTGTTGTGACTTGCCCTTCATTACTTTAAGTACTTTGTGAGACAACACCTGAAGTGATCAACTCTCTCCTGATCACGTGTTTGTCAGCATTGGGACCATCAACTGTTTCAATATCAGCTGATTGTTTTTCTGAGGTGCTAATGATGACTTCATCCTCTGATTTTGGTGCATTATCAGAGGGTGAGGCATATGATGATGTGGATTGGTCATTGCTTTCTCCTTCAGATTCTACTTCTAACCTGGGAGTAAAATCTGTAGGAGGAGCAGTGTGATTATAACCAATCCCAAACTTCACATTTGAAGTTGTTTGTTTGTTGAGAAGAATTTCAAACCCCTTGCATGATGTTACCAAGCGTTCACACTCTACCTGGGTAGCTGCAAGTGTTTCTTTGAGGTCCTTATATTTCTCTAAGATGACCTCTCCCTTTGCCTTGTCATTAGTGATTTGGCATTTTAATTTGTAAATCTCATCATCTTTTTTCATTTGAAACAGACTCAAACACAGCTTTTCTTTTGGAAATCACTTTCTCTAGCTCAAGATTTTTATTTATTAAAGCTACATTTGCTTCTCTAATTAATGCAAATGTGGCTATGCATGACTCAGATCACAGCTTGGCCTTAGCCTCTAAAGATACCTGTGATACCTGTGATGTTGAAGCATTTGAGGATGAACCATCAGTAGACTCCAGGGCCATAAGAGCAAGATTTCCAAAAGGATTTTCACCACCATGTTGACCAGCACCAGGAAACAGTTGTTCATGATAACTAGAAAGATCATCTGGTAAACTGCTCCAGTCAACAACTCCAGGGGTGAAAAAGCTATGTTGCGGTTGAGATTGAGATTGTTGATGTGATTGAGATGATTGAGGCTCAGGTAGGGCAGGTGGTTGTTGAGCAATGGGTACTTGAGCCTGGCTAGACTGAGGCATGTAAAAACACCGGTTAGGATATGGCATAGGACCTTGAGGGACAAAATATGCAGGAGATGATTGAGCTTGTGAAGGATGACAAGAACTGGTGGAATGCCCTTCGTTTTATGAGCTATTGCTTGGGAAGGTCACAAAGGGTGCAGATGAGTTAGATCCAGATGATCTACACTCTCTTGCAAAGTGTACAAGTCTATGGCACTTGTGACACCTCAACTTGCTCTTATCAAAACCAACCTTGGTTTTTCCTGAGAGACCTGGGAATTTCCGACCAGTTCTTTTGTAAAACTTTTGAGATCTGACATTGATCATTGCCATTTGGTTTAAAATATCCATCTCTTCCAGATAATCATCTAGAATTCCTTTAAAATCATCCAACAAAAAGCACAAATTATCCCTGCTACCACCTGAATTACTATCAACACCAACAAAAGCATGTTCTCCAATGTTTGAAGAGAAATCTATATGCTCATCATAGGAACTCTCTGATGCAGCATACTCTGACTCCTGACCGACCAGTGCAGTGTTTCCTGGTTCAAAGTCATCAGTGGGCTTTCTAGATGAAGATAGTTTCCTTTTCTGTTCAATCTCTCGTTCAAATGTCAATAGTTTCGCATGAAGTTGGGTGAGAGATAGAGTGTCCAAATTTGCACTGGAGCGTAGGACAATAGTATATGTGTCCCATCTCTCAGGCAGGGATCTGAGAAATCTGTTATTCATCTGGCTATTTGTATATTCTTGTTTAACCATTTTCAACTCGGATATCAAACAGGAAAATCGCTCAAACTGCTGGGTCAGAGACTCACCCTTTCTATGAGAAAATGTCTCATATTGCTGGGCAAGGATTTCTCTAGTGTTTGCCAAAACCTCATCGGTTCCTCCAAATTGTTCCTTCAGAGCAACCTAGAGGTCATGTGTAGTTTCATGATGCATAAGCCCTGAATAGATTTCATTTGGCAGTTCCATGGCCAGAATTCTATGGGCTTTAGCATCAATTTCAAACAGCTTTAGATCTTCATCCGAATACCGATCAGGTTTTTTCGGAACCATCTCATTTGTTTCCGGAAGGCTCACCATATGCTTGTATGGTCCATGCACCATATATTTCTAACATCTTGTGTTGTTGATAGACAGGTGATGGAGCATACGTCATTGCCATATGTTATACTCACTCCTAACAAGCATCGGAAGCTTTGTTGAGGAGCCGGTATTGTGAGGATCATTAGTTGGTGTAGCTATTTTCACAGATTCAAGCAAATTCAATGTAATTTCAACAAATCTAGCTCAAAAACTCAAAAACTCAGTTTTAAACACGTAGAACCTCAAATTAATTCACCGGAAGCAACAGAAACTCAAACTCTATAACCAATTCTTGCAAATTTGCTAAGTTGATCAAACTTAGATATCAAAAGAGCAGTTTCAATGATCAATTGTTAAATCGATCAATGATTAACCAACTTTGATACCATTTGAAAGGATCTCAGATCTGGTTTGATCAATTAGGTTATGATTTGCAGCGGAATAGTGTTAGAATTAGACGAAATTTAAGCAAGAACAAGAAGAATATTCAATCAAACAGTATGGTTATAGAGAGAGAAAGTTTTCTACAAAAGAGAATGTTTTCATTCATACACATGCTCCGGCACTCATACAACTAGGTCATGTTTCCTTTTATAGGAAAAGATGACGTCAGCAGATGTCACTTGATAGTGACATCTAACCGTTTTACATAAACAACTGAAAATAACTAAACTACTGAAGATGTCCACAACAGCTGACATCTTCTTACAATAAAAGCTTAAGTGTAAACTAATACTACAACTACTGAAACTACAACATTTGAAGAGTAAGATCTTTAGACATTTTACATTCACTAAACTACTGATTACAAACTACTGAAAACATAAAAACAACTACTGAAAGTAAACCATCACAACTACTGAAGAGTACTATTTCAGCTGTTGTGACAACCTCTAAATACTTGGTCTTCAGACTTTGTCTTCAGCACTTGTCTTCAGACTTTGTCTTCAGTTCTTGTCTTCAGACTTTTATAACACCCGAAATTTTTGGCTAGACGAAGGATTAATATAATAAGAAAAGAAAAAGAAAGTATTTTGGAAAGAAATGAGAAGGAACAAAATTAGAGGGGGGCTTTGTGTAAGAAGTACAAAGAGAAGATAAATATCTGATACTTATGGGGATGGCCGCCCACTCTCTTCACACAACCCCCAAATCTTCGAGTATTCTAGAGAGAGAAAGAGCAGAAGACAGGGTTTTGAAGGAAGAACCAGAAGAACAAGGCGGATTCAAGGTATAAGATCTCACGGCAACCGGTTCTGAGGAAGCCATACTTGCAACAACACAAGGTTAGTTCTAAGACCCCTCTTTTACACGCTTTTGAACGATTTTGGGGCTGCAACACATCGACAAACTGTTTTTGAAGTTTGAATGCCTAATCTGTGTATGTATGTACGAGTATGTGTGAGTGTTCGGTCCGTTCGGGCTGTTATGCCTATTGGACATAAGATTTCTTGGGCAGATGTATGAATTTACAGTATGTTGTTCGTATGGGTGCTATTGATATATGTTATCAGAATTCTTCTAAATTATGCATGATGTTTAGCATGTTCTAAGTGTACACTGTATGATGATTCTTTGATAGGGAGCTACAATGGCACTAAGTTACGTTGCAGGTTAAATGGCTCATCCGCAACAACCAATGCGGACAGCCAAACGAAATGCGGATAAGGCAGCCTTCAGCCGCATCAATAAATGCGGATGACTAAGAAAATGCGGCCAAGGCATTTTGCACAGCCGCGTTGACCCTATGCGGATAGGTCAGGAAATGCGGCTAAGGCAATACTCAGCCGCATTGACTAATGCGGACAAGTTAGGAAAAATGGCTAAGGCATGAGTCAGCCGCATTGACTAATATGGATAGATCGTGAAATGCGGCTAAGGCATTCCTCTGCCGCATTGACTGATACGAACAGTCAACGAGGAGACTATTTGTTCACCCGCATGGACTAATGCGGATGGACAAGGAAATGCAGATGAATCAAAATGGGGAATGTGGATAAACACTTAGAAAAGTTCTGACCTTTAGGGGAATAGCATAGGCTTTGACCTAGAAGATCCCCGAGGGTTATGTGAGAGGACTTAGAGGTCATAGATAGTATGACAGGCATGTAATGAGATATGTGTGAGGTTTAAGCATAATGATGATGATGATTTTGCATGGTAGTACATGATGTATGCTATGTATGTATGATGCCTTGCATGATGATGTATGAATGATATGTGTATGTTTCTTATGATGTTGTATGTTTATCTTTTCCAGAACTTTATGTGTTATGATAATGAATGAACAAAGTATCATGCAACGTAAAGTAAAAGATAATGAAAGAGGAACATGACGAAGAATGCATGTATTAATGAATGAAAGAAAAGGAAATATGATGACGAATACATATATTAATGAACGAATGTAATAAGTCTTGCAAGCATTGGATAAGGAAAATGGGTCCTTCTTTGTGATTGACCATACGCATCGTACCTCTACCGCTTACCTCTAGTACTGTGGCATACGCTTGATGTTCATTTGTTGACTTCGGCCCAGTAGCTAAGACTGATTGGGGTGTAGCCTATGGTATTGGTACAAAAGATAGCCAATGTGCAAGTAACGTCATAACGAACGAATAAATGAACGAAAGAGAAATAAGATGACGAATGTATGCATTAATGAATGAAATAAGTCTTGCAAGCATTGGATAAGGAAAACGGGTCCTTCTTTATGATTGACCATACGCATGGTACCTCTACCGCTTACCTCTAGTACTGTGGCATACGCTTGCTGTTCATTTGTCGACTTCGGCCCAGCAGCTAAGGCTGATTGGGGTGTAGCCTATGGAATAGGCACAAAAGATATCCAATGTGCAAGTAACATCATAACGAACGAATAAATGAACGAAAGAGAAATAAGATGACGAATGTATGCATTAATGAACGAACGTAATAAGTCTTGCAAGCATTGGATAAGGAAAACGGGTCCTTCTTTGTGATTGACCATACGCATGGTACCCCTACCGCTTACATCTAGTACCGTGGCATACGCTTGCTGTTCATTTGTTGACTTCTGCCCAGTAGCTAAGACTAATTGGGGTGTAGCCTATGGTATTGGTACAAAAGATATCCAATGTGCAAGTAAAGACGTAACAAATGAATGAATGAACGAATGAAAGAGATAATAAAGATATTATCTATGTGTACGTATGATGTATGATCACGTGAAAGAAAAGAATGGTTTTAATGATATGAAAGTATGTTTATTATAAAAACTAGAACCCATTCAGCAACGCTAACTTTTTATATGTTTCCAGTTGGCAGGTAGTGTTGCTGGGGATGGCACGAGGCGGCTACTCAGCTCTTTTGGGATGGCATTCTTTTGCTCATAATGCATGCAACACATTATGTTGCATGCAAGTGCAAGTGTTCCTTGAGGATCCTGATAAAAGGGATTACTTAAGGAATCTTCTTTAAATTTAGTTTTTTTATGTTTTCGTACTAGAGGTCACTGTTTATGACCCTTTTGTAATCAGTAACGATGTAATATCTGGTAAAAGCTTTTATGATGAAATGAGATGTCAGTTTTGAATGTTTCCGCTACAAATGATTATGTTAAATATCTGTATATGTATGCTTTATGTGCGATGAATGACCAACCGTAAGGTGCCCGGGAACGGGGGCCTTACAAGTTGGTATCAGAGCCAAACTTTAAGTGAAATGGGTAAATTTTTTAAGATAAACCTTAACTTAAACTGAAAATGGGACAAAAAGGAAAGGAATGCCAATCTGAGTAATTGCGTGCCATCAGGTATTTTCTTAAAGATTAACTGGCATTATGTGCGCATGTCATGTGTTTATGTGTTACTGTTAGATTTAGATACTAATGTAGTCAGGACAGGTAATGCTCGGGGTACGAAGAGTAAAGTAAGTGGCTAATCATAATTGGCCACTGTAATTAGGGACTTACTATACTTGAC
>BJCO01747716.1:0-11208 GCA_018326465.1 Flaveria floridana | reverse complement strand
GGGTGGTGTGGGCGACCATACCACCTTTTGTACAAATTAATTATAAATTTTTGCACTTTTACACTTTTGGTCCCTAAACTTTGGGTTGACCTTATTTCTTTTTTTTTCTTTTTTTTCTCTTTTATTCTTTTATTTCTTTAAAAAGAAAATACGGGTGTTACAATATGTGTCCATGAACTCCCACTTGAATCCACATCCAAAACTTCAAGTGTCCATGTCTTTTGTGTCCATCTTTGGGTCTTCATCTAGTGCATCTTCTTTTACAAAATTATATCCTAATACAATTTTTCTAATAATGAAATGCACCTAATCTATTTATTACATAACCAAATGAATAAATAAATTACAACCCAAAATACAAACACAAATATTACAACCCTTTCAAGACAAAACCAACATGACAAAATCACAATCAACCAAAACCAAAACCAAAACACATAAGGTCAAGGCTATGTTATGCACCAAAATATGTATAACATACAACATTCAAGAACAACTATGAACCCCTTTTAATAACCTTAAAGTTCTGGCCAACATGGAACACAACTTTAGGGTTTTGTCCAAACAACGCAATCAACCATTTGATGTTAATCTTTCAAGATTTATACTAAAGCATGTAAGATAAAACCTTGAAACATAAGGGATTCAATCATCCATAACAAAATAGCCCCTAATGGGTTGAAAAGGTCCATGAAAACTAATTTTTCAAGAACTTTTGAAGCAAGCATTCCACATAACCGGCTCTAGATGCCATTGTTGGGTTTTGTAATAGTTTATCGAAGCAAGTTTAACCATTTAAACTTCAAACACACAGCGGATATTAGTGGTTAAAGTGTGTTTAACAATCTGAAAATTTTAAGCATTTTTAACCAAAAACAAAACCCATAAACAAGGATCATTAATATATGTGAAATGACATGCTATCAAAACAAAAAGAACAACCATATGGTGTTCTTGAAACTACCTTTCAAGAACAAGATGATGAAGTATGGATGAGATGAAGATGATGATGCTCTTGAATGTCCAGCCCCCAAGAGAGAAAGCCTCAAGTTTGTATACCCACCAGCCTTAGCAAACACCTAACTTGTTAGGTAGTAGAACACCAAGTCTTTCCTTCTTCTTACAAATCCAAATTTTGCCAAGCTAAAACCAATTTTTCAGCCAACAAAAACAAATTTTCAGCTAAGAGATGAAGTAGAAGAAGAAAGTCTTTTGCATGTCTGAGAGAGAGTGTGTGATTATGGAAGAGTGCAAGTAACAATATGTTACTTGTAATTAACCAAGACAAGGGGATTCCCCATGTAAAGGGGCGCCCGAATCCCCCTTTTTAAAATGGGTTCCCCCCACTTTTCATTTTATAAAATTTGCACTCTTTTAATCATAAGATTTATAAAAGTAAAAAACCCTTTTAATTTTATAATATTAACACACTATTATTTGTTATTAATCAACTTACTTAAATAACGTAACAAATAATTTCTCATTAACAAATTATCCATATAATTTATTTTATTTCAAATGCAATGTTTTAGAAAACCCATTTACTAAATTGGTGTCAATATTTATTTGTTTGATCTCATCAACAATTAAATATTTATTCGTGTTTGTTTAGCTTGTTATTGGATATGACCCGACTTGGATCATAACGGAGTAACCACATCAATCTTGTATGTGTCTTGGGCATACAAGATCCAACAGCCCCACCATATAATGACAATTACACTGTCATGCCTGAGTCTGTCACTCTGACTGATAAAATTGAACCTAAAACTATTGAACCTAAGTCAATAGTAACTCAAATCACTAATCCTCAAAATAAACCAAGTGTTTATATTGAAACAAATGAGGAGAAAATTAAGTTAGGTCATCCTATCAAAATCAAAGATTACTCAGACAAGACAGTGAATGTCATTAAACCAACAAGTCCTGCCAAAGACATAGTGACTTTTGTGAAATTTGTTCCTGTAATTTCCAAAGAAAAGAAGATAACTGGTGATTTTATGACACCATCTGCTGAAAGCAAATCTGATTGTGAGATCAAATCTCCAAAGAATTCAATCAAATCAGATAACGTTTCACCAAAAATCAAAAAGCAAAATCTCACTGATTTCAAAAACAAAGATCAAATCAGATCCTCAATCATCATAACCAAAGCAAGGGGTTGGTTTTGATATTTTTAATAAAGATCATGTAAACCAATAAGAAAAGGAGGATAGGAAAAGTTTAAGAAAGCAAAATCAGTCTAAGAAAATCAAAACTAGTAGTGTTGTGAAATAAACTACAAAAAGGGCTGATAATGATTCCTCACCAATATCAAAGATTGGGGCTCGATCCAAAACTGGTAAAGCTACTGAGGCATCAACACCAGGATCAGTGTCAAGAAACAAACACATGTATTGTGACATGTGTGAAATGTCAAATCACATAACAGATAAGTGCTATTTCAATCAATATTACTCAATCTGTGACATGAGCAATCATTCCACCAAAAATTGTTATTTTGACAAATATTGTTCTGTTTGTGAGATGACCAACCACAACACATCTGATTGTTTCTTTAAACAAAAGGGATTGAGATTCCCTAAAACAAGCCCATCTCACCAATTACATCTGTGAAACCCAAAATCAACAGGCATTTGCATCGTAAACAATTCAAGACTTCTAGTTCTGATGATGATTTGGGTACTCTGAAAGAGTTAAAGAGAGTTCAAAGAAACATAAATCACAAAATGAGACAAACTCATAACTTCCATAATTCAAAAACAAAGTTTGCCAATCAAAAATGTGTCCAAATTCTGAAAAGAAATAGGGATCAAAGGTTTGAATACTCTTCTGACTCTTCAGTTGATGCTGATGTGATGAACCAACCAAGATATAAACAGAAATCAACATTAACCCCACCCCTCAAGTCACAGTTTAGAGGAAAGTACAAACAAGTTACTATCATGGATAGGAATGGGAAACCCAAGACCATCATGGCTTGGGTTCCACACTCTAATTAGTTCTTTTTATGCTTGCAGGGTCATTCATACAGGTCCAATAGTTTATGGTACGTGGACAGTGGGTGCTCCCGACACATGACTGGAGATCGTTCCCTCCTTCATGATTTCAAGCATATTCAAGGAACTACTGTGGCATTTGATGGAGATTCACAAGGTGGCAGAATTGCTGGTGAATGATCTGTGACAAATAGGATGTTGAGCTTTGATAGAGTGAACTACTGTGAACAACTAAATTTTAATCTACTCAGCGTGTCTCAGATCTGTAACAAGAAATATTCAACTCACTTCACTGACACTCATTGCTACATTTTGAAACCAGGATTCCAAATTCTTGAAGAATGGGTTGTCTTAAAGACCCCGAGGAAGAATAACACCTATGTCTTAAACCTTAATTCTGCTTTACCAAAAGAAGAAACATGTCTTCTGTCAAAAGCATCTTTTGATGAGTCACAGCTTTCGCACAGACGTTTGGGACATACAAATTTCAAAAACATGAATAGATTAGTCAAGGGAAATCATGTCATTGGTTTACCCTAAAGAGAATTTCATTTTATTGATCACTGTTCAGCGTGTCTCAAAGGAAAACAACATAAGTCTTCCCACAAGCCAAAACTAGTGAACACAAACGATTCTCCATTGAAGCTACTTCATATGGATCTTTTTGGACCAACTCATGTTATGCGTATTGGAAAGAAATAGTATCGTTTGGTGATCATAGATGACTTTTCAAGATTTACATGGGTCTTCTTACTTCATAAAAACAAAGTGTCCAAACTAATAAAAGATTTTATCATAAAAATTGAAAACCAACTTGATCATAAAGTTAAAACAATTAGAAGTGATAATGGGACAGAATTTGAGAATGAAGATATGAGTTCATTTTATACAACCAAAGGCATCACTCATCAATTTAGTGCAGCTAGAACTCCTCAACAAAATGGGGTAGCTGGAAGGTGAAATAGAACACTAATTGAAGAAGCACGAACCGTGCTAGCCAATGCAAAACTGCCAATTACCTTTTGGGCAGAAGCAGTTAACACATCGTGCTTTGTACAAAATAGAACTTTGATTGTAAAAGAAAGCAACAAGACTCCTTATGAACTTATCTTTCAAAGAAAACAATTTATTGTATTTTTAAGTCATTTGGTTGTCATGTCTCTGTATTAAACACCCGAGATCATTTGGGAAAGTTTTCATCCAGGTCTGATGAAGGATTCTTTGTAGGTTATTCTTCTGTATCAAAGGCTCATAGAGTGTTTAATCCTAGACTAAACATAATTGATGAATCAACAAATGTTCAATTTAAGGAACATTCAATGGTCCTGACTGGTTGTTTGATATTGATTCCTTTACAAAATCTTTTGATCAATTTCACTTGTCTGATGCAGGAAACCTATAATCAGCTGATTCTTCATCATTAGTAGAAAGAAGGAATGACTTTCCAATGATTCCTCCAACTTCTACTGAGCAACTTCATAAAGATGTCCCACTGCAAGCTGATCCTATCAGACAATCATTTCAAAATAAAAGTGTTTCAACTGAGGATCATCCTAGCATAATACCATATCCTTCAAAAGAACCATCGACTGAACTCAGGACTCAAGATAATGCTACCCCTCCAGTTGAAACTAAAAGAACTTCAAATTATGGAAGTAATCAGAGTGTTGTTGATGCTGAAGCAAGAACTAAAATAGTCTTTGATTATTTTCACAACTCCCCTACAGTATAAGATAAAGTTGCCTCTCACCAAGATGATCTGAATGTCTCCAATCTTGATGTAACCATTACTGGTGACTCAATTCTAAGATCACCAATCCTATTTCCACAAACACAACCAATCATCTCTCCCCATATACCACCCATACACTTACCCCATATTTCACTAATTCATCATTCACCTACATCTCCCATTCCATCATCACCCACTACTACTGAGCATGTTGAGTTTGGTGATTCTGCTAGCTCTTCTGAGGAATCCAAATCATCATCTGATGAGGAGGATGATCAAATGCAGATGCATGTGAGGCAAGTGACTTCAGAAGCAACTCCCTCTGAGAGTTTTACTGAATTAGAGATCAATAGGCCTGATGAGAAAGATGAAATGATCTCTGAGCTTCTGAAGAAAGTAGCTAAGATGGAAATCTCCTGAATAGAAGATCTGGTATTATTCAAGACAGACTTCTAGAGATGGATGAAAAGGAAAAAGAATTAAAAGATATGAAAGAGAAGTATGAGGTTGAGAAGAAAGAAAAGGAAAAGGAGATAGAGAGTCTATAGGATGCTCTTCAGCATTCCAGGGATGAAGTAAGTGGTCATTTAGACACTCTGATTATCCAAACAATTGCTATAGAAAAACAGGAAGGGATGATTGAAGAGAAAGCTGTTATAATCATTGACTTGCAAAAACAGATAACATCTCTAAACAAGAGAATATCTGAGTTAGAGATATTGGTCAGGATCAAACAAGAAGCAGAAAAAGAGAAAGATGATCAAGGTGATAAAAGAGAAGAGAAAAGAAAAAGAGAAAGTGATAGAGATGATAGTGATGAAGGTTCATCAGGGGAGAGTGATGATGACTCCCCACCTGCTAAAAAGATGAAGTTCACTAAGTCTGAAAAAGAGACTGAAACTAGTGGAACTAAACATGATGAATCTAGCTTGGAGATGGTGGTTTATACAAGTAAACAAGAAGAAACTCACTCTGAAGAGTCAGAATTCAGTGATATGATTAAAGCTCTTGACTTCTTTACCGCAGAAGAATTCATTATAGATGATGATGATTTGTGGGATTTCATTGTTAATCAGAGGGAAGTTACTGAACCAACAGTAGTCATTCCTCAATCTCCTGTTCCAATTGAGAAGGAATTGAGTCTGTAAATTATGCCTGATGTATCCTTATCTGATGAACAAAAGGAGCTGATTAGAAAATTATGCAAAGAACAACAACAAAGAGAAGAATCAGCAGCTGCTGCAGTTGATAAAGCAGAACAGACAGAAACTGAGAAACTGTTCAAGGAAGCTGAAAAGGCTGAAACCTCATCTGGTCCAAGACTGTAAACATACTCCAGAAAGAGGAAATACTTAGCTGAAAAGGCCAAGGCAAAAAGACCAATAGAAGAAGAAGAACCAGTCAAGAAAAAACAAAAAGATGATCCCCGTAGCCTTGTGGCCATTGCTGAATTCTTGGAAGAACATGAAAAAGCTGAAGCCTAATTGAAAAAGAAGGCTGAATTCATTGATCTGAAAGAAGAAGAGATAGAGGGTCGCTATGTGGTTGATGAACCAATACCTAGGGGAAGACCTGAAAAGGAGAAGCCATCGGTACATGAGATGGTAGAGAAAGCCAAATCAGATGATCTGATGGTGAAGGCCATATTTTTGATTGACAAAAAACATGATCCTGATAAGGTATTTGGGTTGATTTATGAGGGAATGATAGCAGAAGAAGAAAAGCTAAAGAAACTGTTGGACCCTACACATGAAACTGAGTATGAAAAGAGTCATTCACCCAAAGCTCCTATGGTAAAATCCTCTTTAAAGGCCAAGCAGACTGGATCTTCTCAACCACTATATCCTGATCCCTATAGTATGACTGATAGGGAAATGAAGGACTATCTATCTGATCAAGGATTCACTAAGAGAAAACTAGGCAATATGAAGACAAATTCTCTAAGGGCTGTTATCCTTAGGATGATCAATGAGAAGAAAGAAAGGCTGAAGAAAATGGAAGAAGAAATAACCAGACAAAAGCCTAAATCCATAGTTTCAGCACAAGACATGCAGCTCACCCATAGAGATCATGACTCTTTGGCACCTATTTTGCATAGATATCCTGAGTGGTTTGCTGAACCTTCACAGTTAGAGCTTCATGAAGGGCTCACCACTGCAGAGATGATTCGAGGTGTGTCTACTCCCCAGGCCAAGACTAATCTGAAGATAATTTCCTGGAAGTATGACAGTGACTGGAACATGTTTATGGTCACAAGGATCTCAGAATTAGTCCAATTCTTCACAGAGTACTCTGCTCTGGTGAACTCCCTGGAGATCCATGATCTAAAAGAGCTAGCCAATCTAAGATTGATTAATCATAAGGCTATGTTAAGGGGTTATGAGTTTGAAGATATTCTGAGGATGTTTAAAAGAACAGACAACTTCAAATCTCTTAAGGCTATCTATATGAGGAAAGATAGATCTTTTGTTAACCCTCTTGAGAAGAAAAAAACAAAACCAGCTGAAGAAGTGGTGTTCCCTGAGCTCAAGGTGAAGCCTACTGAATCATTAAAGAAAAAGATGGTAGCTTTAACTCATTCCTCCACACCAATATCAAATGTCTATTATGATGAAAAGACATATGAGTTGGTGATTAAAAGAAGATGTGGAGGAAAAGAAGGTGTAGAAATTAGATTATTTAGTGGATATGAGGTAAGATTGCTTGATGAATCCTATATCCAGTACATTTACACAAAGCACTTCAGATATATCAGCAACAAGCTTAGAGAAGCTGATATGCAATTCTTTCTCAAATGTATCAAACTCGTGAAGATGGCCTATGACAGAATCATACACAAGAGAGAGCAGAGGAGGAAGAAGAAGACTCCTTTGCAATTTGGAAATATTGTGAAGCTGGAGGTAGATGTGGATGGATCTCTACTGATTCATAGAGATGGGTTGTCAACTATGTCATTCTAGGAGCATGTTTCATTGAAAAAGCTACCCGTTGAAGCCATTCACACTATGAGCCAAATGAAGATCCATGTATTGAGCAGAGAAAAGTTGACTGATGCAAGACATTTCTCCAACATGATCAAAGCCATCCTGGATCCTTCATACACAGACCCAGCACCAGCTTCATCTCCTCCTGTTGATCAAGTCCCAGCAGAATCCTCACAACCTCATCCACCAATCCCTTGACGTTCCTAGGTTGTATAATCCTTAGGGGGAGTATTGTTGGACCCTAAAAGGATCATACATGCTAATTCAAGTAGTGGATGATGGTTGTTCTGCTGGAAATCCCCCAAGTCCAAGAACCAATGCGGATGAAAAATCTGCATCAACAAAAGAACTGTCGGCTATCCGCATTTGTACATGTGAATGACCAAAGAACAAGTATTAATAAGTGTTTGTTCTTCTGCATTAACAAATACGAATAACCAAAAATAAATGCTGACAAAGGAATTACACATCCGCATTAACTAATGCGGATGCTCAACATCAAATGCGCCAAGTGTTTGTTCATCCGCATTTGTCAATGCTGATGACCAAACACTAATGCGATAGAAGAAAACCAATGCAGATGAAGATCAACACATCCGCATTAGTTAATGCGGATGATCAACAACAAATGCCGATGAAGACTATTTGTACTTAGATTAGATTATAGTGCAGGGGTAATTTAGTCTTTTGTAAAGGCTTCTTGTCAGCCTATAAATAGAATAGAAAACCTCGTATGTGAGGTGACTTTTGACTAACATTATACAATCAGAATATTCAGTCTTTTGTCCACAAGGTGTTTTGTTACTGTATAGTGCTCAAACCCTAGCATTTATTGTAACTGTTCATCTTAATCACTAAAAGTGCATTTATGAGTGTTTCTTGCATTCAATGTTCTGTGATTGTATGATTCCGCCTCACTGACTCAATCATCATATTCGGTCCTTGTTGATTCACAACAACAGAGAATATCATTCTCACACCCAGTCATTTATTACAGCAAACTTAATGTATAATTTGAACTTTATCGCTCTATACTATTATTTTTTTATTAATATACAATAAACTATATTTATATGTTTTTAGGCACTTCAAGTGTTAACTACAACTTAAACATATGTTCAACTTCACAATCTCAGTCACGTGAAAATGTAATGTCTACTCCATGTCAGTCAACTCAACTACAACATTGGAACTCATCTTATTCAAATATGCAGAATATATGGCCGCTTTTTGATATTACAAAGTGTAAACTACATATATTTTAATTTACATTTAAATATATAATGTTACCTTAAACATTTTTACTTAAGGAATAGAAAACCGACTCATCCGAAAAGAAATTATGCATAACAAGAGATTAAACATTAATGAAAAAAGTAATATAGTTATTTTTTTAGTTTCTTCATAACTACAAACATTTTTTATATACTTGAATAATTTACACGCTATTTTTAGGCAATGAAGCTTTAAAGAAGCTACAAATAAGTACGTGTACGATCGAGAGAAATGATGGTGTCAATAAAGAAAACGTAAATCCGAATAAAACACCCATAACATACGATGGATGAGCACTTTATTCTCCTTATCTTCTGACAAATGTTACAAGTCCATTGTCAACTATAATAAATGGTTTGTATATTCTACCCGTGTCTTATAGTGATCACTTTATAAATTTTAAAGCACTTGAATGACTATCTTTTACTCTTAATTTGTAGGTTCTGAAAATTCCAAATTGAGACGTCAACTGAGAAAATATCACTTATTCACAAAAAGATCTAACATCACATCCACAACAACAAATGTTTCCTCCTCAACAACATTAAAATCCATGAATATATGTCCGGCTATCCAGGGTAATACATTATATACAATTTTATGTAAATTATTTAAATTTATTAATGCAAAGTTAATGCATTTGAAATTTCATTCTTTATGTTTTCCTATTTATCTTTTTAATAACATCGGCTTTCTCATCATTTGATTTATTAAAGGTAAACCTATCTACGATTATGGTAGTCGACCTTATTCATCGACCTCTTTAAGAATTTGTAACACTCCAAAAAATATATCCAGAAATACAAATTACTCAAATCGCAAGAACACGAGGTGAAACATTAACTTAATGGATGTTCCAATTCTACGGTTTTCAGACGAGGATCAGAACAATCTCCGTAATTTAGTACATGATGACTACATTGGTCGATCAAAAGGTATTATCACATTTTACAATTTTACAATTCATAATCTTTATATAATATTTAATCAACATATACAACATCTTATTCTTATAATATATTTTTAATCCTTAACAGATTATGTGGATCATGGAGATCAAAACCACACATGTAAAAAATGTCATGCAAAACTTTGGAAGGATGAAGCCTTAAAAAGTGGATTAAGCATTGCCATAGGAAGCTACTCTCTTTGTTGTTATTACAGAAAAGTTAAGCTTTCAATTTTAAAAGATCCTCCAACTAATTATAAAACTCTTAAAGTGGCGTTGATTCTAAAGGAAGACATTTTTTGAAAAATATACAACGTTACAATTCAATGTTTTCTTTCACATCAATGGGTGGAAAGGTTGACACGTCCATTAATAGAGGTAATGCTCCATTTATTTTCTGACTAAGCAGGGAAAATTACCACACTATTGGAAGTCTTCTATCTTCAGACGGATCCACTCCTAAATTCTCTCAATTATATATATGACATTGACAATGAAGTTGCAAACAGACAAGGCGCATTTGCGTATGTCCTGCAACTTCTTGTAGTTTAAATAGAGAAATTTTTTACATTTCATAATTATACTTAGTTTTTCAACTAACATTTTACATGCTTGGATTACGCAATCCAACAATGAATTAACTATTAGGTCTAGATCTCTTGTATAGGTTTAGTTATTTAATCAATCCTTGTAACAACTCTTGTACATCTTTCATCTTTTGTATGCAATATAAATTTATAGGTTAACCCTTTTATTATGTGCTCCTCTATATGTATGTTTGTAGGAAAAACATTAGTCTGTCAATTTCTTGAATTGACCAAGTGTTGAACAACATCTACGGATGAACAAATTGTTCCTCTGTAGATCTTCTGGAATAATGGACTCCGTGGAACTCCTGCGGAAGCTTTACAACAACAAGAACATCCAACTGCAGCTCTTGCAGAAGACCAACTTGATGCGGATGAACAAGTAAAACAACTATGGAAGACCAATCTCCTACGGAAGAGCAATCTCCTACGGAAGACCAATCTCTTACGGAAGACTAAACATATGCGAAAGACCAATATACTTGCATGTACACCAAGTCAATTACTAAAGTGATGTCGTAAGTCACGTTCTGCGGACGACTTTAATTTAGTCAGAGAACGTTGTCACACCCTCAAAATCCACGTGCGGAGTTTTACCACGAGGCGTGTGAACAAACCAGGATCACAGTCAATAGTTACTCGGAACGACTCTATATGCCAACTTTTAAAATAAAACAAACCA
>BJCO01747706.1:0-16037 GCA_018326465.1 Flaveria floridana | reverse complement strand
CAACTTTGTTGTGGAGAGAGAGAATGGAGAGAGCAATAGGCTGAATGCCTCCTCTCTGCTACACTCCAGCAGATTCGACATTGCTGAATTAGCAGAGAAACCATTTTCCAATCCCTCCAGCTCCGATGCTATTGCTCACATCCGAAATCATCTTAGCAGCGTTCATCTTGCTGAGCTAACCGTAAAAGCAAAGATTGAAGAGGAGCTAAAGCTGAGAGAGAAGGAAGCCAAGGAGAGGTCAACCATCACAGGCAAAGAGTTTCTACAGATGATGGAAGGGCCTGAATTGGAACCAATAGTAAGATAGGACTATGACTATAGTTCCCATCAACTAACTCTTTTCAGAGGGACCCAACAAAGGGTGCATATCATTCAGGGAGAGAGACTGGATCTCGTGTCCACGAATGACTTGTACAAGCTTCTTAGCACCACTTTCGGGAAGAACAAAGACACTAATAAGTATCGCTTTCCCTGGTGCTGAAAGTTTTGATAAGCAGGAACAAGTGAAGTTTGGGTAGCATCAGCCTAGGGGGAGTCTGTTGGATCAAGAAGATGGCTGGTGCAACCGAAACCAAATCACTTAGACTATTTTGGTGCATCTAATAATGGACTTCCGAAGCTAAGTGTGGAACTTCTGAAGGAAAAAGAGTTCTTCCGAGGAAAGTGTAATATCAACTTCCGAAGAGACACTCCTCTTCCGAAGACAAAGTATTCACTTTCAAAGATCAAGACTTAGAAGAAAAGATCAAAAGACAACTTTTGAAGTATGAAGAAAAGAAGAAGTCCTCAAGCCTCAGAAGAAGTAGCCTCTTCCGAAGTATAGGTGGCTTCGGAAGAACTTGTTCTTCTGAAGCCAACTAATCTTCGGAAGACTACTATGAACCAATGGACATAAGTATGGTCCTCCTGACACTCTACTCTAGACCTCTGATATATTGCATGGTGTTTTCTTAAAAGCCATGTAATTAACCATACTTTATTTCACTGTTCATCTTTATTAGTTAGTATAGTTACTAACTTTAGTTAGTAACAACAGGTAAGTCATGGACATGTCATGACTACCATATCTAAGATAATAATTTATCTAAGATACCTTAACTCTAGCATTGTAGTATATGCTTTAGTCATAGGTTCCCAGCTAGTATCAAAGTATAACCGGCTGTAGGTAGTAGTATATATAGTTTCTCATTGTAACTCTTGAAGATAAGCTTGTAAGAGTCTTGTAACACTCTGAGTTGAGATATAATATATACAAGTACCTTGAAAATTATATCTTTGTGTTCTTTTTTACTTAGTATATTATTATCAGCTCTTAGAAAAGACACTGCTTCATCTAATCCGTGTGTAGTATAAGTGAGTTGGAGAGAGAAACTAAGTTTAATTGATAAAACCCATCCTGCAACATTTAAATCGTTGCTTTATATGTTATGTTTATTACTTGAATATTGCATGACTTTACCTTATCATTATCATATACTAAATTTCCTATTTACATAATGCAACCAATTAACTCTTGGATAGAGACTCTAGAACATATTAATAGTACTATCGGGGTAGGCAACCCCATTCTCTAGACTCGTTAAGCGCGTCAATCAACGGTACTCATATTGAATGCTTATTTCTCCAACAACAACAACCAATACTCGTGATATGTATCGGAGAGGTTTTTAGTTTCCTCATAGCTAAAGTTTAGGTTATGGGATCATGGCTTTATGTCTAGTATTTACAATCATATATAATGGCTTGATTCATATTTACTTACAACTGCTTACTACTATAACGACTGTTATCGAGTCTCAGACTCTACGTGCTCACCAACTTTTAGTTGACCTATTTTGGCGTGCTTTTAGGTGATAATTAAGTGTGATTGCTTGGAAATCAACCTTTTGCGCATCTAGGCTACAATGGAAGATTGCTTAATATAGATTTATGGTTTGAGTCCATATGTGTAATCTTACTTTTGTAACCTAAGACAATGATGTAGAAACAAAATCTCTTGAATGCATTACATTTAGTATTTCTCATACCATATGCTCTAAAGATACTTAATTCATCACTCACTCACATTTCCATCTTGGAGAGGGTGTGACAGATTGGCATCAGAGTCATGGTTATAGAGAATTAAGAGCCTTAGATAGACCCTCTAAACTATAACTACAAGCTCAATAACTATAGTAGAACACACTTAGTAATAATTGTAGTCATTTTCTTGCTTACTTTCATATTTAAATTGTTACAGACATGCCTTCCCAATGCATACATTCTAGTCCATGTTGTGGGTGGCTCTTTGATAGCATTGACTCGAAACCTTTAGAGCACCTAATCCATGATAGCAGCACTGGCCATGGTTGCCAATTTACGTCATCTAGCGAGATCGCTAGTCTTTGAGTGGACGTAGGTCAGGGGTTACTAGCCCTTCCGCTCAAGAGCCTACTCTACCTCTTGCTTATGTTTGCAAGGGAGAGAAGATTATTCATACTTCTAGGAAGAAGACTAACCTACCTCAAAAGGTTACACTCACTATACCATCACCAGAGCAGGCTCTGATTCTTGCACTTGTGAGCGCTCAGCTACCCTCCAACTCACGTCAGATTAAGGAGGATTATGGTCCTTATCTTACGTCTCCATCGCTATCGAACCAACTTCTGCATCTATAAATTCAGCAATTATCTGAATACAACAGACGTACTCTAATTGATGTGGATGATCTCTAAGAGAAGTGGGAAGATACCAAAGAGGAACTTCACGAGATTCGATGGGGAACAGGTGATCGTATGACGTAAATGGGGCGAGTTAGCTTGGAATAAGATGGAGTATTGTACCACTAAGATAGTAGGTATCTTAGCTTTGGTAATCATAGTTATCATAGGTGTCATCACCCATAACTATTTTAAGCACTATTAGTTATTAGTTAGTCTAGTATACTAGGCATTAAGTGATGAGCTCATGCCATCTAGGTTATCCTCTCCCCCCACCAAATCATGTAGAATCATTCAAATTTTAAGTTATATTAATGAATGGATGATGTTTTCTATCTTTAGTATTATAATTTTGAAATTATGTTTTAAGTTTATAAAAAATATGATACAGCATGAAGCCTAGGGACCCACTTGAACTCTCTCCATTTAGCTTCCTCTTCCTCTCTTTCTCCTCCTCCTTAATCTCCAAAGGAGTCAGTTTCATTTTCTCTTTGTCACTCAAAGGCCTTGTTGACTCAGGCTGGAGAGAGGTTTGGCCTTCATTGCTTGGTTCAGCACTTAAGCTCTGGCCAGAGAGAGGTTGTAAAGCACCTTCACCTGCTGATGCCTCACTGAGGGTAGAGGATGTTGAAGTAGTTCCTGCAACTAGGTTCATAGGGTCTATCACTAGGCCTTCAGTCAAGGTTTCCCCTTTGAAGCTAATCTTAGGGTCCATCTCAGCATCTAGTAGGCCAATGACATTGTCAGAGAGCCTTTATCTTCTTTTATGTCTGAACTATTTAACAATCTTATGTTAAATCCTCTCAGCCAATCTGTCAGCTTGCTTATTTTGACTAGGATTGGTAATGACATATGGACTGGAGGAAGACTGTCATAGTACTTTAGGGTCTAAAAATTGAAGACCTCTTGCTGCCCCTAATGTCTGTGCAGTATCAGGTCTCTACTATCACTATCATATCTCCACCCTAGTAATTCATTCTTAGCATCATAGGGTGGGGTAGACATAGCCCATGGGATACCCTCCTTAAACAAACTTTGTAGATTGAGTCCATATCAATGAGGACTTGAGGAGGTTGCTGAGTATGGATAATTGTAAGTGATGGTGGTGAATCCTCAATGTCCATACTCTAAGAAGAACTCCCAGGCTCTGTAATTGCTAGGACTTTCTCCCCCTTTTTAGTAGCCTCACTTTGTTGCATAGCTAAACTGGAGGTTAGATCCACCACATCCATAGGTTCTTGTGGAACTGGTTGCGTCCTTCTAAGTGGTCTCTCAGCTAACTTGCCCTTGACATCGGTGATCTTAAGTTATTGGTCATTGACCCTCCTTTGCAAGGTAGTCACATGAGATTCCAGGTGACTAACCTTGGAGACTAAATAGGTGCAAGTTTGAGTTAGTTTTTACACCTTTAGTTTCAGACTCCCCTCATCTTCATCAAAAGAATCATGGGGGAATGAGAGAATAGGAACAAAGTCTTCTTCCTCATCACCAGTACTATGTTCTTGGCTATTAGATTTCCCCTGCACCATGACAGCTTCAGTTGAAGTGTCAAGGAGCTGGCATGTTATGGTTGAGGTCTTCATGATGTAGTCACTTGTTAAAGTGATAGCCACTTCCATATGAACCTTCTAAACTCATTCAAGGAGATCCACCTTAGTAGTGGGTGGATGATGTGGGCTAGACATGGGTGATGCTGGAGTACTCATCTCTCTTCGAGCAGGGGTGGAGAAGAGAGACTCATGGTACTCACTGTCTCCTATGTCTTCATCATCCTAGAATTCTAGGTTGGGTATGAGTTAGTTAAGGTCTAGAGGCTAGGGATGGTAACATAACTTTTCCCTAAAGGTTGTTCACTAGAGTTTGAGACTCTGAGTGAAGGCTTAAGGCTGTTGGGCTTGTGAGCTCATCAGGTTGAGCATGAGAAACTTCAGCATTGATCCTTGGTGAGATGGGAGTGGTTTGATCCTCAAGGGAAGTGGGAGCTATAGTGTCAACTTCCTCCTGCATGGGTGAGGATATGGGGGCCTACACAAGCTGAGTAGCTTATGCAGGGGTTTGTTTGGATTTTCTTGTGCAGGTGATGGTTATTTGAGACTATGTGGGTGGTTAACAAGTAGAAGGTATGGGTTCAACACTAGTTGGTGTTGCTAGGTTGTCACCTTAAGCAATGAGCTCTAACATTTTTTGAACAAGGGATGTTTCTACCCCTAAGAAGCCCACAGTAGGCTTTCTCATAGTTTTAAAGATGTTAGGCTTCATCAGTCCTATTTTCAGAACATTGCATGTTCCTCTTATTTGTAAGCCCAGTTCACAGTTAAGAATGTGCTGGACATATCTAGGGAACATATAATATTCTAAGGAGTCCAAGTAAGTAAGTAAATTTGTATAGATAAACTAAGAATACCTGAACTTGACCCCCTGAACCAACCTATAGACTATGTAGGAAAGGTCTTCAGGAATTTGATCACATCCTTCATCGTTGTTAGATAGAAAGTGGATGACCATATAGAGGAGGTACTTCCACTGGGAAGAGACCTTCCTTTTTCTAAAGGTTCCATAGTAGTAACCTTCATAGCCCATCTATCTGAAGGACTAGTTGACTGCTGACTTGGGGAAGGACAAGTCACCTTCGACATAATCCAGCCTAAGATGAGTGTTTATGGAGGCTGGAGTGATGAAGATTGTCCTTCCCTACACTATGGCAGACAGTGCCTTCTCCATTCCATGGTGACCTCTTGGCAGGTCCTCCAAAACTCCAAGAGATGATCTTCATAAAGTGAAGGATCTATGGTAAAGGAGGTGAAGTATTTGGATAGAGTCAAGAATCAACAAACCTCTGAGAAACTAGGATCTTTCTCAGAGTTCAACAGACCAACCTGATTGTGGGTTGCCTGTGTAAATGCATGGAAAAATCTGGTTGGTTTCTTTGATCAATGTTGGCTATATATGAGGTAGCTTTATGGCGAAGGAAGATTAGAACAAGGGCGGTTTGTAGGTGAATTTAGGTTAGAGAATTTTGCAGATGAAAAGGAAAGTGAAAGAGGGGGAACCATTAAGTGTGTATATATATGAAATGGATTTGAGAGAAAGTTAATGTAAAACAATAAACGTTGAAATCCGGATGTCGGTCCCACCTCTGAAAAAGGCGCCCAAAAAGGTTGTTTTCTTGGAAATCGAAAATCTTCCGAAGGTAGTTTGTCTTCAGAAGTTTTATAAAAACTTTTGAAGCCAATTTGAGTTCGGAAGATATTCCTGAGCTTTATAGATATTTGTTTCAGAAGAAACATACTTAGAGTATTTTTACTTCTAATACATATTTGGTTTCAGAAGAGATTAAAAATGAGAAGTTTTATTCATAAAATAATAAATATTCAGAGGCTTAATTGCTTTCGGAAGAAATTTGTTCTTCAAAAGCATATAAGTGCTTAGAATCATATTTAAGCTTCGGAAGATATATCAGATTTTCTTCCAAATGTAAATTGCTTATAAGTAGTTATTTGTTTTGAAGATATAATGTTCTTCCGAAGACACTTAATATCATTCGAGAGAAAATATGTCTAATAATTTTCAAAATTCTAAGGAATATCATTTAAAAATTTCCTTCCAGAGCGAACTGGACTTATGTAGGTGATAATATAGACAACTTAGGACACACATGTTTTAGAAATAGTCTTGAGTTAAGTTTAAGAAAATCTACTCCAAGTTAATAATCACAATAGCTGATACAAGATATTTAATTCTCTGTTCATCAAAAGCCTTTGTGAACAGATTAGCATATTGTTCATTTGTGTTAATTTTGACTAGTTTTATCAATCCCTTTTTAAAATATCTCTAATTAAATAATACCTGATATTGATTTGTTTTGTCTTTGTGTGCTGCATAAGATTCTCTATAACAAAGATAGCACTATTGTTGTCTATGTAGATTAAAGTCTCTTTGATGTTGAATCCATAGTCCACCATCTGATTCTGAATCCAAAGCGCTTGAGCATAACAGCTAGCAGTAGCAATGTATTCAGCTTTAATAGTTGATGCAGACACACAGGATTGTTTCTAGCATTGCCATGAGATTATCCTTCCACCAAGGAATTGACATCCCCTAGACGTTGACTTTGTAGTCATGTTGCAGCTACCATAGTCACTATCTGTATAGGCATACATATTGAAGTCAGAATTCTTTGGATACAAAAAGCCCAGTTTAGGAGCACCTTTACGATATCTAAGAATTCAATTGACAACAACCATATGTGATATCTTGGCGTTGGCTTGATATCTTGCACATATACATGTAGCAAACATGATATTAGGCCTGCTGGCTATGTGTAACACCTGGAAATTTTGTCATTTAAAAAAAAGAAGTATAAGAGGAGGGGTTTAAAGTGTAAATAGGAAAAAATAATATTATTAATTTGTTTAAAGTGGGCATGGCCGCCCACATCTTCTGCATTTTCAACTGCTCGACATTTTTAGAGAGAGAAAGCAAAAAGATATTTGGTTTAGAGAGAGAAAGCAACTAAACTTGATCTTGGTAAGTCAATTATGTATAATTGGCTCGGTTTTGTTTATGTTTTGACTAAGGAACCGAGAATATATGTTCTTATATGTATATGTGTTCGGGTTTGTGTGTTTTAGACATATCTATGTGTTCGAATTCTTTGGAAAGTTCAAGTTGAAGGAGTTGAGCATTTGAGCAGCTTAGGTGAGTTTCTAGACCCCGCATTTTACTTGTTTTTAAAGATTTTGGGGCTGAAAATGCATGTAAAGCATTTTTTAAAACTTTTGTATATATGACCGTATGTATATATGCTTGTATGTTGGTATTTTATGGTTGTGCATGCTGTGTTAAGGCTTAAAATGGTAGTAAAAAGCTTAGAACATGTTAAGATGAGATTTGGGACTGAAAAGTATGTTAGAAACATATAAGTAGGAGGTCATGCGGCCAAACAGGGACCATGCGTCTAATATTTTTGCCTTACAATATTTCAAGTATGGTGGTGCGCCCAATAGGGGTCATGCGCCTGAAAATTTGACTTAAAAAGTCTAAGTATGTGATGAAGCACCCAAATAGTGCCCATGTGCGCAAGAGGCTCATGCGCCTAAGTGTTGAAACGCCTAAGTGAGGCTCATGCGCCTGCATAGTTTGACCTATGGACTGTTTTGGCCTATTTAAGCATGAATATATGATGGTCTATGGTTAGAATATGTATGATGATATGATGAATGTATGATATGCATATGTGTATGATGTGTTATCTTTTATTGGTTTTCAAAACGTATATATATATTACAATATAATATACGTTAAGTATTATGTTATGACTTTATGTAGTATGACGAATGTATGAATGAACGTAAAGTATAACGTAACGAAGTGAAAGATAACAAAGATGAAAAGTGAAACGTAATGAAAGAAAGAATGGCTTGCAAGTAAATAGAAAGGAGGTGCATGACAATGTTGTCATTAGCTCAACTGTGTGTGGTTTAAATAACCCGAAGGATGCATAAAGGGTCAATCATTGAGATTGACGGGACCCTTGTGGCATTCCCTAGGTGACTGGGTCAGCTTCGTGCACAATGTTCGTGCTCTATTTGTAGACCATAGGCCTAGCATCAGCTTCGTGCATAATGTTCAGGGTATTGCACATTGGTCCGGATGAAAGGGAGAGATGACTTACTCTAGGTGACTGGGTCAGCTTCGTGCACAATGTTCGGGGTCTAATTGTAGACCTCAGGCCCAGCATCAGCTTTGTGCACAATGTTCGGGGTATTGTACATCGATCCGTAAGAAAGTAAAAGATGATGAAAAGTTTGAAAAGAAAGTATGTGAATGAAAGTAAGGAATGACGAAAAGTACAAAACGAAAGGATGTGAATGAAAGTAAAGATAGTGAAAAGCATGAAATGAATGTATGTTTATGAAAGCGAATGCTAATGAAAAGAATGGAAGGAAAGTATGTATACGATGATAAAAGATAGTAATTAAAATATGAAAGAAATAAATAAACAATGAATATTGTTTGAATGTACGTAGGATGTGTGCTTGTATAGGAAGGTAAAGTATTTTATGAAAAGTTATATGTCGTATATAAAACATACAAGGTATTTTAATACTTATAAAACTAGAACTCGCTCAGCAATGCTGACTTTTATGCATTTTTAGTTGGCTGGTAAATTGTTGGGGATGGCATATGGGGAGGCTACTCGGCAGGGCTAGACTGGCATCCATTCACACATAATGATATTGTTGTTTTGTAATGCAATGAATTATGCTTTTGTAATTTAACAATGTTGTATTGCATAACAATAATATTTTATTAATGAAATGAATGGGCTTTTGCTAATGTAATTCCGCTGCAATGTTTTATGAAATGTATATTACTATGTATCTTTAGTACTATGAATGACCAATTGTGAGGTCCCCGGTAACGGAGCCTTACACTATGAGGTACATGAGAGACCTAATTATAGCTCTATATAGATGTTCATCTACACACTCCCCCTTAAGATCAGATCCAAGGGAGTGGTTTCTTGCTATGGGTCTCTTTGCAATCTTACATTCAGTCATGTTGAATCTTGTAAGTATATCTTGTACATACTTTGACTAACTTATGAAGATGTCATTGTCAGCCTACTTAACTTGAATTCCTTGAAAGAAATTGAGTTCCCCCATGGCACTCATTTCAAATCTTTTCTTCATCAGCTTCTCAAAGTCTTTGAAGAGCTTTGGATTAGTTAACCTAAAAATAATGTCATCTATATAAACTTGAACCAGCATCAAGTCATTCCCTATTCCTTTGATGAAGAGTGCTCCATCTATAGTACCTCTCTTGTAGCCATGATAAAAGAAAAACTAAGATAATGTCTCATACCACTTCCTTGGAGCTTGGTGCAGCCCATAAAGAGCTTTATCAAGCTTACAAACATAATCAGGATGATCTGGATCTGTAAAGCCATGTGGTTGTTTGACATACACCTCTTCATCTATCACCCCATATAGAAAAGCACACTTGACATCAAGTTGGTATACCTTAAAATCCTTGGATGTAGCAAAAGCAAGGAATATCCTAACAGCTTCAAGTCTTGCCACTGGAGCAAAAACATCTATGTGGTCAATCCCATCTTCTTGTCTATATCCTTGAACAACTAGTCTAGCCTTATTCTTGATGACATGTCCTCTATCATCTTTCTTGTTCCTAAACACCCATTTGGTACATATAGTGGTCTTTCCTTGAGGAAGAGGACATAGATTCCAAATTGTAACACCCGGTTATTTTCTTTTAAAGCCAAAGAAAGAAGAAGAAGAAGAAGGAAAAAGAAAGAAAAGAAATAAAGCTCAAAGTCGAGTGACCAAACTTGCCAAAACGGGAGAAAGTTTGGAAGAGTAGGGGGGATTAAGACGGGAGAACAGCCCACACCCTCCCCACACTCACAAAATTCAGCCAAGAGAGAACAGAGGGAGAAAAAGGGGTTTCAAGCTTCGGTTTTCTTGGTTTCGGGCGCAAAAGTTGAGGTGTAGCGGGTTAGATTGAAGCTCTACTCGACGGTGTTGTTTGGGTGAGTTCTAGGACCCCTCTTTTATATGTTTTCAACTGATTTGGGGCTGGAACACATAGTAAAACCTGTTTTGGAAGTGTGTGTGTTGAACCTGTGTGGGTGTTTTTGTGTGATTCGAATGGGTTTTGATTCCGAGCTTGTGTGTGCTTGAATGGTGTTGTGGTATGTGTTTCTAAGGTTTAGGATGGTTGAATCGAGCTTAGAACAGGTTTAGGAGGGCTTGGAGGCCGAAAATGGCAGATTGGGTTCGGGATGAACTGCATTATTCACACAGCTAGGGCTATGCGACTGGAGGTCATGCGACCGAAAGGAATGCGGCTGAGGCCCATACGCATACGAGTCGTGCGACTGAGGTCCATACGCATATGAGTCGTGCGACTGAGGGTCATTCGCATGGGAGTCATGCAACCGAGGTTCATCCGCATTAGTGTCCATCCGCATAGGGTCCAATCGCCTGATATTCATTCGCATAAGTGTTCAGTCACATGGGCGGCCATGCGACAGAAGGGTATCCATACACCCAAATAGGGCTCGGGTGCCCGATAGAACATAGTTTAACCTTCTGATTTTCGGGGAGATGTGTAGAGGTAAGCTTTGACTTTGGAGGTTCCCGGTGTTTCCTATAAGTTGGCTTTTGAGGTCATAGATGATATGTTGGGTATGTATGATGTATGATTGATGCCTATGTATGATGTTGACGTGTGATTGATGATGATTATGTATGATTGTGTGATATGCACCTTATTACGTATGATGACGTGACTTTACGTGGTTTGACTATGATAATGAATGTGAAATATTATCTTAATGAAGCGAAAGACCTAAGATAATAAAAGTGGAACATAATGAATGAACGAATGAAAGTCTTGTAAGCAAATGAAAGGAGGTTTACAACTCTTTGTGAGTTGATAGCTCAACTGTGTGACCAGTCTAGGTGACTGAACCCATAGTACGAACAAGATCCTTGTCATTCGACCCCAGGCTTTGTGCTAATTAGAAATGAGGCTTCGTGCCCGGAATGGTGGTTTCGGACCACGGGCTTTATGCCAACAGGATTTGTGCCTAGTATGGTGGCTTCGGGCCACGGGCTTTGTGCCAATTAGTAAAGGAGCTTTGTGCTCGGAATGGTAGTTTTGGACCGCGGGCTTTGTGCCAATTAGTAAAGGAGCTTTGTGCTCGGAATGGCGGTTTCGGACCGCGATGGGGGAAAAGCTTGACAGGATCTAGAATTAGTACGAAACGAGTGAGATGATAAAGTATGAAACAAACTAAGTGACAAAGCAAGAACTGAACGTTAACGAAAGATAGTGATAAAGTACGAGAGGAACGTTAACGAAATATAATAATAAAGTACGAAATAGGATCCTTGTCATTCGACCTCAGAAATCGTGGATGCGTGCCATGAAGAGGGTAAAGCTTGACAGGATCTAGATAGAAGTGAAAGATAATAAATAATGTACGAAAAGTGTGATAAGTACGAAAGATGCTACATGTACGAAACGAACTATGAAGGGAGATAATAAATATTACCTTGATGTACGTATGATGTGTGATCATGTGCGATAGTAAAGAAAATGTTTTAACGAACGAAAGATAATATAATGTTTTATAAAAATAGAACTCACTCAGCACGCTGACTTTTTATGTGTTTCCAGTTGGCAGCTAGTGATTGCTGAGCATGGCACGTGGCGGTTACTCGGCTCATTTTTTGATGGAATTCTTTTGTATAATGTTTTTGCATTATAATACGAACGAACGATATTTTGTAATGAACGATGTATTATTTTGCAAAAGTTTTTATTTAAAGGAAATGAAATATTTGTTTAAAGTGTTTCCGCTACATGATTTTAGTAAGGTTATTATAATTATATGTTTGAAATGCGATGATTGACCACCTGTGAGCGTCCCGCGAACGGGGCCTTACAAGTTGGTATCAGAGATAAAGTTTAAGTGAAACGGGTAAGTTTTCAAAATAAACCTAAACTTAAACTGAAAATGGGACGAAAAGGGAAAGGATGCCAGTCTGAGTAGCTACGTGCCATCGGGTATTTTCTGTAATGTTAACCTGTATTATATGCGCATGTTATGTGGGTCATGTGCTGTTTGTAGGTTCAAATACTGATGTAGTCAGGACAGTAATGCTCGGGGTACGAAGAGTAAAGTAAGTGGCTAATCACAACTGGCCACTGTAATTAGGGACTTACTATACTTGACATAAAGTGAGCTATTCCCTTGAATGACCATGTTGGTGTTTGAATCTTTCAGTGTGTATTAGAGGATGGCCGGTGGTAGATCATCTAAAGCTTCACGGGGTGGACTTGGTGCTGCACCGCGGCCTAAAAGAGGCAGGCCTAGAGTTGAAAAGGTGGTTCATGAAGGATCTGAGACCCCTCATCCGGAGGGTGGAGATATGAGCGCCGATTTGAGAGCCTCATTAAAGGAGGCTGTTGTAAAAGAAGTTCATCAGGTCATGCTGACGATCTTACCATCTGTGGTGACTGAAGTAATTAAGGCTGTAAGGGAAGAAGAAAGAAGGGAGGGGAACCGGTCCTCGGGAAGACGGGAGCAACCGGAGACTGAAACGGTTCTCTCCGATGATGAGGAGGAGGAGGAAGAGCCTGTGAAGGAGCCAGCACGAGGCTGTAACTACAGGGCATTTCAAAGGTTCAAGCCCCCTACCTTTGATGGTAATGGCACTGCTACTGCTGCTCACCGATGGGTGAGGGAAGTGGAAGATGTTCTGAATATCAGCGAGTGCCGAGAAGACCAAAAGGTGAAATTTATTGCCCACTAGTTTGTGGACTCGGCTCTATGTTGATGGGACAATATTATCCAAGCCGAGGGTAGTCGGGCAATTGGAAGGATGAAGTGGGCAGAGCTGAAAAGGTTGGTAATTGAGGAGTTCTGTCCTCACCGGGAGATGGACAAGGTGGAAAGGGAATTCCTGCAGCTGGAGGCGGAAACAATTACACATCAATAATATACCACAAAGTTCAATGAAATGTCGCGGCTGGTGCCGGATCAAGTGATGCCTCTGTCATGAAAGATTAAGAGGTACATCCAGGGCTTGCCGTCGGATATCCGTAGGCACATGATCGATGCGCGACCGAGCACGTTTACGTCGGCAGTTGATTTGGCAGGAAGGTTGTATGATGAACGAACAGTGGTGGTGTCTGAGGCTAGCAAGAAAGGTGGAGGTGACCGGAACTGGAATGGGAAAAGGTTTGGTCGGGGTGGTGCCTCGATGAGTACCAAGAGTGCACAGGTGGATGACCGTCGTGTGGTCACATCTGGTGCAGGGTCGAAAGGGTGTGGTAAATACGGGAAGGAGCATTCGGGAGAATGCAAACGGGGATCAAATATCTGCTTCAAGTGTGGGAATCCTGGTCATATGGCGAGGATTGTGGAGTTATAAGGTGTTATAACTGTGGGGAAAATGGTCATCTGAGCAGGGATTGCAAGAAGCCAAGGGATGAAAGTTTAGGAGCGAAGAAGGCTGGAGGAGAAGGGTAGAGGGCAAGTGCCTGAGCTTTCACGATGACTCGGGAGGAGGCTAGAATGCACCCCAACGTGGTGTCAGGTACGTTTCTAGTAAACCAAACTCTTGCATTTGTATTATTTGATTCCGGAGCTAGTAGGAGTTTTATTTCTGCTGCCTTTTGTGCTAAGCTGCCTGTTAGAAGTAGAAGTATTGATGAGCCCTTTGATGTAGAAACTATCATAGGTAAGTCTACCAGGATTTCTGAGGTTATAGAAGGCTGCGACATTGAATTAGAAGGTCATAAGTTTCTAGTTAGACCTTTCATGATGACCTTAGGCAGTTTTGATGTAGTCCTTAGAATGGATTGGTCGGCGGACTACGAGGCAAACATTGTGTGTCGCAAGAAGATGATTAGATTAACAGCGCCTGACGGGAATTTGGCGACGGTTTATGGTGATCGAGTTATGACTATTCCAAAGGTGATTTCGATGGCGGTGGCCGGAAAGTGCATGAGTCGTGGGTGTAGTGCCTACTTGGCCTACGTGAAGGATGTGGATACACCAACACCACAACTGTCTGATGTACCGGTTGTGTGTGACTTTCCCGATGTGTTTCTCGAAGACTTACCAGGAGTCCCACCTGAGTGAGAGATCGAGTTTCAGATTGATTTGATAACAGGTACCCAACCTGTTGCCAAGGCACCGCATCAGTTGGCTCCGATTGAGATGAAAGAGTTGATGGAGCAATTGCAAGAGCTGCTTGATAAGGGGTTTATTAGACCGAGTATCTCTCCTCAGGGTGCCCCGGTCTTATTCGTGAAGAAGAAAGACGGTAGCATGAGGATGTGTATAGACTGCCGTGAGCTGAACAAGTTGACGGTGAAGAATCGGTACCCGTTATCGAGGATTGATGATTTGTTTGATCAGCTTCAAGGTGCCAGTTGGTTTTCAAGGATAGATCTTCGATCTGGCTACCGTCAGCTAAAGGTTAAAGAGCAGGATATTCCTAAAACAGCTTTTCACACGCGTTATGGTCATTATGAGTTCATCGCTATGTCTTTTGGTTTGACCAACGCGCCAGCTGCTTTTATGGACTTGATGAACCGAGTGTGTCGGCCAATGTTGGATAATCAGTGATTGTGTTTATTGTTGATATCCTGATTTATTCGGAGAACAAGATAGAGCATGCCGGACACATTCGAGAGGTGTTGGAGACGTTGAGAAGGGAGAAGTTGTATGCCAAGTTCTCCAAATGAACGTTTTGGTTGCGCGAGGTTCAATTTTTGGGTCATGTGGTGAATCCTGAGGGGATTATGGTGGACCCGGCAAAGGTGGAAGCTGTGATGCAATGGAAGTCTCCAAAGACGCCATTCGAGATTCGTAGTTTCTTGGGTTTAGCGGGCTACTACCGAAGGTTTATTCAAGACTTCTCTAAGATCGCTTCTCCACTAACCAAGTTGACCCGGAAAGACGTAAAGTTTGTGTGGGGTCAAGCTCAAGAGATTGCATTCGAGGAATTGAAGGTGAGGTTGACTCAAGCTCCTGTATTGTCATTACCTGATGGAAGTGAAGATCTGGAGGTTTATTCTGATGCTTCCTACTCGGGGTTAGGGTGCGTGTTAATGCAGAGAGGAAAATTTATAGCCTACGAATCTCAATAGTTAAAGGTTCATGAGGTTAACTATCCTACTCATGATTTGGAGCTAGCAGCAGTGGTCTTTGCATTAAAGATTTGGAGGCACTACCTGTATTGGACGAAGTGCACCATATTCACCGATCATAAGAGCTTGAATTATTTCTTCGAGCAGAAAGACTTGAACATGAGGCAGAGGACAAGGTTAGAGCTGATAAAACATTATGACTATGAGATCCATTACCATCTAGGCAAAGCTAAAGTGGTGGCGGATGCCCTTAGCCAAAAGGAAAGACCTGAGCCGATTCGGGTGAAAGCGTACCAGCTAATTATGACCACTAATGTGATGAAGCAAGTCAAAGAGTTTCAAGATGAGGCATTGAAGGAAGATCATCTTAACTCCAAAAGAATGAGAGGTCTGGTTGCGGAATTGGGTGAAAACACACTCGGTGTTAAAACCCGATTCGGGCGGATGTGGATTCCTCGTTTTGGGGATCTACGCATGAAGATTATGGATGAAGCTCATAAGACTCGATACTCTATTCATCCCGGTGCTGCAAATATGTATCAAGACATGAAGAAAAACTATTGGTGGCCGGGTTTGAAGCGTGATGTGGTGGAGTATGTGAGTAAATGCCTTACTTGTTTACAAGTGAAGGCCGAGCATCAAAAG